>CAUYSK010055425.1:0-10748 GCA_963575035.1 Avahi laniger | reverse complement strand
AGAACAGAGTTTTGCTAGGGAGAGAGCTGGAGACTACGTGAGCAGGGACCGATGTCAGAGGTAAATGGATACTGAGCTGAAAATGAACAATCCTCAGACCACCTACCCAGAGCCATCATGTTCCCTGGGACCAGCACTGAGAACTTGGATCCTCTTGCCTTGGCCTCTTCTTCCTACTCCTTCTTCCTTAGGGACTTTATTTTCTCTTTGTGTATATGGTATTTGTTTTGCAAGCATGTCAAAGTAAAGTTGGGGTGCTCTTTAACCTAAAATGTCTGTCTTATTCTTCATTACATGAGCGGAAATTATCTTAACCTTCTCTTTGGTTCACATTCCATACATATGAGGAGGTATCCACATTTATAGTGAAATTTCTATGATATTTTTGATGTCCCTCTACTGGGGAAGTCTTATTTCACATGTGTTTTGGAATATCCTGCATTAAGATATTTAACACCGTAGATTTGCCATATTTTCATTAGTTTTTAATGGAATCATTCATCCTATATTTTTTTCAATAATGGCTTCTTATGGAGTTAGCTGAATTGTAGTGGCCCTAGTTGTTAACATGAATCATTTTTTCAACAAAGTCATGTTTGAAGACATAATCATTTCTTTATTTCAAAAATTATGAATAAAAATTAATTTTAGGTAATATTTTCAGTCTTAAAATAGTCTATCAAGATCATTGGAAATGATTCTAAACAAGGACTTCCAAAGTCATCTGATAAACCTCCTCATTTCCTTTCAAAGAAGTTAAAGCTCATAAATTAAGGAATTTTACACATTACAGAATAATTTATTGAAAGATCATCTCCATTGAACAGTGAAGCAAACAATTGACATGCAGAATCTTTAAAAAGAAAAAGTCAAATAAATGGAGACAGAGAGTAGAATTGTGGTTACCTGCAACATAAAGGCATGGGGAATAGGAAGATACAGGTCAAAAGGCTCAAATTTGCAATTAGGTAGTATGGATAAGTCTAGAGATCTAATGTACAGTACGAGATGTATACTTAGTAATATTGTATTGCACAGTGAAAATTTGCTAAGATAGTGGATTTTACATGGACTTACCACAGAAAAAAAGGGTAGCTATGGAAGCTGATAGATATGTAAATTTCTTTGACTGTAGCAATCATTTGACTATGTACATGTTTATCCAAAAATCATGTTGTACACTTTAAATATATACAATAAAAAATAAAGATCCCCTTTAAAGGTGACAACAAAAGAAAAGAAAAAAAAGAAAAGAAAAGAAATTGGCTTTTTGTAAAATTATACTGATCGTGGGAAATGAGTTTGGATAGTAACAGAAGAGAACTTATTCTTTTTCCTATTTTGGGTCCCTCTCAAGTTCCCTAGGGTTTATGGGTTTTAATGGGCTGAGACTCAGTCTAATGCAGCTGAAACTTCCTTGAAGTGCTGCAACACTGGACAAAAGACAGCAGGACCAGATTTCTCATCTGAATCAAAGAGATTCTAGGTCTCAGGCAGAAAATATGAAAAAGTTATCAGTTTTTTTTCTTATGATGGACTTTGTCTGAAAAAACTACTTCATAAATGCAAATCGGCTGAAAGAGAAAATACATTATATGCAATCTCTGAGGCCAGAAATTAGTATTTCCAAATTGAGATGAAATAATTCCCTTAGGAAATATACTTTTCTGGTCATTTACAGGTTTAGACTCAAGTTTGTAGGCTTTTCATTCACTCTCTCATACACTCATTTCACTCATTCATAGAAACATTTATCAAGTGCTTGCTGGTTTCTCAGTCTGTTTCCAATTGTATCTCTAAAAGGAGACCCATTTGGAAGGATCCTTAAAAAAGACTGACAAGTTGACTGATATTTTTAAGTGCATTGTGAATGTGCGAAATCTGAAGGTTGTTCGAAAGGGCTTTGGAAATAAGCTCATCACTCCTGCCATTTCCTCTGCTGAGAATCTGCAGGAAGCCTTCTGAAAACTAAGGGCCAGGGGAAATGCCACCTGCGAGGCTCTATATTTCCTCTTGCAAATTCACAATACATGCCTGGATTGGGGCTCCCACTGTCCCTATTGCTTATCCACATGAAGCCTCTTCTTGCCCTTTGGTTTCAGATTTTTTGTCACGCAGGTCCTTGGCAGTTAGCGTCACAGCTTCCCAGGTGACCGAGTAGGGATGATTTGATGCTTCTTATGAAAGTCAGCATAAAATAGAGATATCAGAAACCAATGAAAGAGACATTTCCACAGCAGGTATTTTGGCTGTTTTGATGTCCTTTCTTTTGGACAGCAGAGAAATCAACTTCTTGGTTAAAAGAAAATCCATAATTTCCCTAAGAAATTGTACACAATCAAGTGTTTATGTTATAGCAATATACTTTCCCTGTCCATTAAATAAGATCTTTCTGTGTCTGCCCTTATGGGTCAGGTTAACCAAATTCTTTAGAGAAGACACAAAGTTAGTAAAATATTTAATTTGTGTTACATCATGCTAAATAGTTTATCTGGCAGAAATGTTCACTTAAGGACTAGTGATAAAGTACTATTTAGAGGTGATTCACATTTTTGTCTGAGAATTACAAGGAGAAAGAGTTATTTGTCCATATGCCTAAATTTATCATGCAATTGGGAGCAATGGAGAAGAAAGAGTATCTCGGAGTCAATTATGTATGTCCTTTATGTAAAAATGAAATTTGGAAGGAGTATTAATTTCTCATTTCTCCATCTTAATTTGTCAATATAGATGTTGGCCTTCACATAGACACTTAGGTGTTTATTAGGGATTTCTATTTGGAAAAAGTAAACTAATGTAATGAGTAAAAAAAATTATATGTAACCCCTATAACATGCTGAAATAAAAATAAAAAATTATATGTGTTTGTGAATCTGAAAAGTGAGTATTCATATGTGCATATGGATACTTTGAATAAGCAGCAAAAAATTGAAAGTACTTTGAAACATAAATATGCTAATTAAAAATATATTTGACCCAAATTATGTTGTTTTTACTTATTTTAAATTAATATCATCCTCAAATTTATTTATTAGTATGGCTACTATCGATGCCTGCCTTATTCTACCAAAATTCTTCCTGACTACTATACTTGCCATCCTCTGGAGCCTTGCTGTTTTAAAGTGTGGTCTGAGGGTCAGTGATATTGACTTTTCTTGCAAACTTATTATAAGTGTAGAATCTCAGGCCTTGCTTCTTACCTACTCAATCAATCTTTCATTTTAGCAAAATCCTTGGGTGATTCGCATGTACCTTAAAATTTGACAAGTGCTCCTATCCAGAGCTGTTTTTAAAAATCAAACACATCATCAACATCTCCCATACTTTTTTTTTCTTTTTGTGTTCCTTGTCTCCGTTAATGATGTTGCAATCTTTCCAGTCAGCCTGGCTGAATGCGTCACTCATACTTGTCATCTCCATCTCTCTTGTTCCTCACATCCCGTCCGTCACCAAGGCCTGGCAATTATACATCTTCAACATTTCTTCCCTTTGTCATCTTCTTTCTCTTCCCACTTCTAATCTTCTTGTTCACAGTCTAGTAAGCTTTCATCAGACTAATGAAGTAGCCACATAATTTAGGTTTTGTTTTTCAGGATTTTTTGGACGGCCTCCAGACTTTCTGGCTTCCAATCCATTCTACTTGTTATTAAGTCAGCTTTCCTAAGGCGTATCTCTCACTGCGTCATTTTCTCCTCAAAAATCGTCTCTGGCTACTTATTGCCTATAAAAACATGTCTAAATCCTTCAGCATGACATTCAAGACCCGCTGTGATGTTTCTAAAAACAAGCTTTGACATGTCACTCAAAGACTCTTCTTACCTGACCTTTATTTTATTTATTTATTTTTGAGACAGAATCTCGCTCTGTTGCCCGGGCTAGAGTGCCATGGCGTCATCATATCTCACTGCAACCTCAAACTCCTGGGCTCAAGCTATCCTTCTGCCTCTGGCTCCCAAGTGGCTGGGACTACAGGGGCGTGCCACCACGCCTGGCTAATGTTTCATTTTTAGTAGAGACAGGGGTCTTGCTCTTGCTTAGGCTGGTCTCAAACTCCTGGGCTCAAGCAATCCTTCTGCCTTGGCCTCCCAGAGTGTTTGGATTACAGGAGTGAGCCACTGTGTCTGGCCCCTACCTGAAATTTAAACTTTATCATATTATTTCATTTTTCTCCAAACATGTCCCATAATTTGCTGTTACTGTGTTTTTGTTTATGTCTAAAGTGCTCCTCTCAAATAATCAGAAATGCAAACATTAACTGCCTTCAAGTCCTTCTAAACCTCTTCTTTGCCCTTTCTCACCACTCATCATGTGTTTCTGTAACATTATTAGAACATCTCCACTCTCTACTCTGAAGTAGTGAGCTTTGCATTCATGTCTTACCTCCCCTGATTAATTCTCAGGTCCTTGAAGGCAGGAATAGTGTTTTGTTCTTCCTACAACCTGCCACAATGCCTAGCTGAGTGCTTTACAAAAATAGATATTCAATTAATGCATGACGAAAGCAAATGAATAAGCAGGGGGGATGACCCATTTTATTCCCACAAAGAGACACCTTCAATATTAGCAAACATTTATCAAAGTATTTGTTAAAATCAGCTACTGATATAAATAGGCAGTGGTATGGAATAAACACAGCGGATAAGTTAACTGCTAGGATTAGCTATTTCTTATTAGTTCTACAATCAAGTATTCCCTTATTGTCTCCTAGTTTCTGAATGCATTTATCTAAGTCATCTGTTGTCCTTTGCTGCAGTACATCAAAAGTTGTACTTTTGCCTCTCACCAAGACAGCTGTAGTAGGGCTTAAAGGTCTGATAACACAAGGTAGCTAACTCCACCAAGTAGCACAGGATAAAGACATTGTAAGAGTGAATGTGCTGTAGCCTAGATTTTTGGGAAAACTGTACTTGATGGTAATTTCTAATGTCAGTCCTCTATAGGTTTTTTTTTTTTTTTTTTGAGACAGAGTCTCACTGTGTTGCCCGGGCTAGCTCTATAAGGTTTTGTACATCAGTGTGGCAGTGTCTTTACCTGGAATCTCTTTGAGATTAAGATACTTTGCATCCTTTTTACAGGGTCCAGCCTTGTTCAGTGAGTGCTTCTGTCCTTTTTTTCTTTTTTTTAAAAAAGATTTTATTGTGATAAAATATACATAACAAAATTTACCATTTTAACCACATTTAAGTGTACGACTCAGTGATATTAAGACATTTAATTAAGAAGACTGTGTTAATAAAATTATTTTGATATGATTTTTTCATGGCAATCATTTATTGGGAACCTACTAAGTGTCAGGCAATATTCAAAGAACATTGTATATATTATCTCATTTAATTTTTATCATAATCTGTCAACTTCATTCTGCAGATGAGACAACTATGGCTTAAGAGATTGTTTAACTTAGTCATAGACACATGTAAGAGGTCAAGAAAATAGGAATTAAATCTTCACTTGGCCAATTTTGAGAACCTATGTTCTCATCTTGCGATTATTGATGAGAATGATAATCAGATTGCTTTTTATCTGCAGAACATCCTGATTTGACAGGAAGGAGTAAGAGAAATTTGGCGATTTCATATTTTTAGGAATTTCTGACATACTGAGAAATAGAAATTCCTGTTTGTCTCTTTCTACCTGTGTACCTGTGTTTTCTGAGCCTAGTTGTTCTTAACGGTATCAGTCATAAACTCCACATTACCATGTACTCATTTTTTGTCCACCTGTTCTTGCTAGACTCCTATTATTCCTCAACAATTTTTCTAAGGCAGACAGTAGACATTCTGTTTCTGCTTAAGGATAGCTCATTGCTTTCGTATGCATCAAAACTCAGTTTGTTCATTTTCTTTATTACTGTAGAATTTTAGCTCTTGGCCTCTGAGACCTACTGTTGCTATGTTGTCATTGGTAACTCATTATCTGCCCAGTACTCACATTAGCTAAGCTTTCTATTTCGCTCATGACTGCTCATTACAATGAGAGACTATGTATTTCAATAACAACATCAAAGGCCATGTCTTAGCTCTTCTTCCATAGGTCCAATGTGGTGAATAGCTTCTTCTCTGACATCCTGTTACTTTTAGCTTTATCCTGCACATTTGTGAGTTTCTGATCTGCAGCTCAGTCTCCTGATCACGGTCCAGTCCTGGTTTCCATAATTTTCATCATTGTGGTCAACCTAAGGATTTAGTCAGCTGGGGGGAATCACAAAGACTCCTCTACCTGTCCATTATGATTTGCAACTTCCAACAATTTTTTAACGGAATACTTGCATATTTAAGACTCAATTCTCCCTATAGCTGATGTTGGACAAGGTAGAATCTGTCATTTACAGCATGATCATCTCGATGATGAGTCCTATTATCTATAATTGAAGAAACCAGGAGGTGCTATGATTACTGGACAGGATCCTATGTAAGTTTTCGTCACCTCAAGAATGACTAAATATAGCCGGTTGTTTGCTCATCTAATTTTAGCTCTGTTGGTTGAAAAAGTGGGGACAGAGCCTCCATATAACCCATTCAGTTTGCTGTGGTGTATGGATACAGACTTTCCCTCGATTTTAGATTTTTCCATCCTCTTAATTTACACTGTATCAATAATACTCTTTCATGTTGCACAAAATATTTTATAGCCCCAATTAAATAAAGCATCTAATGAAGATTCTTAACTCCAAAATATTTAAATATTACCCTGACTAGTGGTCTCAAATACTTAAAATTTGCTTACCCTTATAATTGTACCACTAGAGTCTCATATTTTGAACTTGGAATATAGACTATTAAATTATTTTAAAAGGGCAGCTTCATTATTCCCCCGAAATGATGGATCTTATTAACAATCCATCAATAATGTATACCATTCTCCCTCTTGACAAAATACAAATCTGGTATTTTCAAGCAAATATTTTACAAGATGAGCATGTACAGTCTCAGAATGGCAATATATGAATGAGAAAATTTATATTTCTATCATCTTGTGAAATTATCCACTAGGAAAAATACAGAATCATTTGTATCTTTTATTGATCATTATTTGGCATTTTATGGCAAGAAAGTGTGTGATTTAAAGTGTATGAACACAGTATGGAAGCTTGGCTAGTGATTATTATATAGAATCTCTATTGTAGTACTACAGAGAAAGTTAGGAGTCAGTAAAAACAGTTTGTTGACAGATATATAATAATTCTGAACAGAGTAAAGTGGCATGTATTTTGGCCACATTTACTTTTTAAATGTGTCTTAATGACTGGATACCATTTTTGGATAATTTGGATTCATGAACTGTGTCACAAAAAAAGAGAAGGATAAACATCCTTCTGTATGCAAATGATTTAGTTTTATGACAGATAACTAAGAATGGTTTCAATAGACACTGGGATTGCTATCTAATTACTGTCAGTGATAATGGCTTCAGATAAGCTATCCCAAAACCCAAATCATTATTTTTAGTAGAAGTCCTCCAGCATTTAAGTGGCTTATGAATGACAACAGCCTTATGTAGCCCAACCATGTATTTAACTATACTGGAAAAAATATATAAATGTATGTAGAGAAAGAGCGGTGAGGAGATAAAATGCTACATTCACCAGGAAATTACATTGTTTTGCTTTTTCTTCAAACTGAATGCTCTGTAGTTGCTTTCTTGAGGTTTTTATTATTGTAGTGGGTAATTAGTAACACTTGCTTTGTAGATTTTCTACACTAAAGTAACTACAGATATGATCTATGAGTGAAGTTTTCAAATTGTGTTTTTTAAATTAATAGACTATTTTAAATAATAGTTTTAGGTTTACAGAAAAATTGAGCAGAGAGTACAGAGTTCCCATATATTTCCTCACACTCCCACACACTTTTCCTTATTAACATCTTGCATTAGTATGGTATATTTGTTACAAATTGATAAATAAATATGGATGCATTAGTATTAACTAAAGTCCATAGTTTACATTAGAGTTTACTCTTAGTGTTGTACATTCTATGGAGCTTGACAAACGTTTAATGATACATCTCCACAATTACAGTGTGATACAGAATAGTTTCATTGCCCTAAAAATCCCCTGTATTTCATGTATTTATCTCCCTCTCTCTACCCTCCAAATTCTGGCAACCACTGGTCTTTTTACTCTTTCCATCCTTTTCCCTTTCCAAAAATGTCATATGGTTGGAATTATACAGTGTGTAGCCTCTTCAGATTGGCTTCTATTACTTAGCAATATGTCGATGTACCACAGTTTTGTTATTCACTCACCTATTGATATCAAAAGGCATCTTGGTTGCTTTAAAGTTTCGGCAATTGTAAATAAAGATGCTTTAAAGATTTGTGTGCAGGAATTTGAATGAACATAAGTTATCAACTCGTTTGGGTAAATACTAAGGAGTGCAATTGCTAGATTATATGGTAAGATTATGTTTAGTTTTATAAGAAATTGCCAAACTGTTTTGCAAAGTGACTATACCATTTTATATTACCACCAACAGTGAATGGGAGTTTCTGTTGTTCCACATTCTCACCAATATTTGGTATTGTCAGTATTATAAATTTTAGCCACCCTAATAGCTGTGTAGTAGTATCTCATTGGTATTTTAATTTGCAATTCCCTGATGACATATGATGTTGAGTATCTTTTCATATGCTTGTTTTCCATCTGCGTATCTTCTTTATTTTTATTTTTAATTTAATTTATTTTATTTTTAATTGTCAAATTATAAAATTATATATTATATATTTATGGGCTACAGTGTGATGTTTTGATATATATTTACATTGTGAAATGATTAAATCAACCTAATTAACAAATCGATTATCTCACATATTTATCACTTTTTTGTGATGGAAACATTTAAAATCTCTTTTAGCAATTTTGAAATATGCAATGCATTATTATTTATTATAGTCACCATTCTGTGTAATAGATCACTAAAGTTTATTGGTCCCATCTAACTGAAATTTTGTACCCTTCATCAACATCTCTCATTTTCCCGTCTATGCCCTTTCCTCAGCCTCTGGTAATCACCATTCTACTCTCTGCTTCTGTGAATTTGATGTTTCTTAGATTCCACATTTAAAGTGAGATCATGTTATGTTTGTCTTTCTGTGCCTAGCTTATTTCACATAACATAATGTTCTCCAGGTTCACTCATGATGTCAAAAATGCCAAGATTTCCTTCCTTTTTTAAGGCTGAATAACATTCCGTTGTGTGTATATACCATATTTTCTTTATCCATTCATCTGATGATGGACACTTAGGTTGATTCCATATCTTGACTATTGTGAATAATGCTGCAATGAACATGGGGGTGCAGATATTTGTTCAACATACTGATTTCCTTTCCCTTTGGTATGTACCCAGAAGTGAGAATGCTGGATCATATGGTAGTTCTATTTTTAATGTTTTGAGTAACCTCCATATTGTTTTTCATAATGGCTGTGCTAATTTACATTCCCACCAACAACGTGCAAGTGTTCCTTCTTCTCCACACCCTCACCAAGACTTGCTATTTTTTGTCTTTTTGATAATAGCCATTCTAACGACTGTGAGGTGATTATTATTGTAGTTTTAACTGGCATTACCCTGATGATTACTGATGATGAGCATTTTTTTCAAATATCAGTTGGACATTTGTATGTCTTATTTAGAGAAATGCCTGTTAAGATCCTTTGTCCATTTTTAAAATTTTATTTTTTTTTAAATTTCAAAATATTAAGGGGGAACAAATGTTTTTGTTACATGTATAGCTTTTGTAATGCTTGACTCAGGTCTATGAGTGTGTCCATCAGCTGAATAGTGTTCATTGTAACTGTTAGGTTGGTTTTTGCCCCTCCATTTCTCCCTCCTCCCCTTTCTTGATTTCCAATGACTTTTACTTCCCTCTGTGCCCATGTGTGTCCATCATATAGCTCCGACTTATTAGAGAGTACATGTGGTATTTGTTTTTCCATTTTTGCGATACTTCACTCAGGATAATGGTCTCGAGTTCCATCCAAATTGCTGCAAAAGGCATTAATTCATCCCTTTTTATGGCTGAGTAGTAGTCCATGGTATACATATACCACATATTTTTAATCCACTCACGAATTGATGGGCACTTGGGTTCATTCCACATCTTCAAAATTGTGAATTGTGCTTCCATAAACATTTGAGTGCAGGTGTTTTTTTTTTTTGATAAAATTATTTATTTTCCTTTGGGTAGATATCCAGTAGTGGGATTTCTGGATCGAATGGTAAGTCTACTTTTAGTTCTTTGAGAAATCTTCATATTGTTTCCCATGGAGGTTGTACTAATTTGCAGTCCCACCAACAGCGTATAAGTGTTCTTTTCTCTCTGCACCTATGCCAGCATATACTGCTTTTGGACTTTTTTTTTTATTTCAGAATATTATGGGGGTACAGATGTTTAGGTTACGTATGTTGTCCTTGTCCCCCCTCCCCCCTAAGTCCGAGTTTCAAATATGTCCATCTTTCGGGTGGTCTGCATTGCACTCTTTGTATATGCATATACCCGTCCCCTCCCCTCCTCCCCCCTGCTCAACATTCAATAGATGTTATTCTTATATGTGCACTTATGTGTTGATCAGTTAATACCAATTTGCTGGTGAGTACATGTGCTGCTTGTCTTTCCATTCTTGGGATACCTCACTTAGTAGAATGCGTTCCAGCTCTATCCAGGAGTATACAAGAGGTGCTATATCACCATTGTTTCTTAAAGCTGAATAGTACTCCATGGTATACATATACCACATTTTATTA
>CAUYSK010055424.1:0-20179 GCA_963575035.1 Avahi laniger | reverse complement strand
CACACCTAATGTGTGCAGAGGACACTGTCTGGCCGGCGGACATGCTTGACGCTCTGACTTGGGTGGGGCAAAGACAATATATGTAACCTAAACATCTGTACCCTCGTAATATGCTGAAATAAAAATCTTATGTTGCCACTGGAAAAAAAAAAAAAAAATTACCTATAAATTAATTTTTTGGTTAACATTTATTTAACATGGTAGTTCATATAGACTAATATATATTCAAATAATTTATTACTGTTTACATTTATTATATTTTCCATTTGCATTGTTATTATTTTGTTAAATCCCCAAATAAAAAAAAAAGTGTGTCAATGGAGCAAAACTTGTACATTAATATATAAAAGTAATGGAAAAGATAGTGATATAAATACTACAGCTCAGAAAGAGTCATTAATGCAAAACATAATTCTATGCATGTATAGAATGAGACTATGTATGTCCTGGGACATGTGACTTTGCAAGTGTAATGATTTTAAAGAAACAGACTAAAGTGATGGAGGGAGATAAAGTTCTATGATTTTAAGCAACTTGCTCAAATGGCATACTTCAGCAGCGATCCATTACCAGGAATTTCTTATATATCATCTATCATTTCAGGGATAAGATATCTTGCCTATTTTTAACGTTGAAGATAAGACAGTAGTATTGCTTAAGAAGATTCTGTTGTGAAGAAAACAGCTTGGTTACCAAAAGTCGAGTCCTTTGGAACTCTTTTAATATTCCTTTACTCAGCAGAGAAAGAAATCGATGACATTTCTTTGGGCATATTTAAACATCATATCCAAATGTTACAAGAGAACATTAAGATACATTTCTTAGAACTGAAAGAAACCAAAGATTAGATTAGCAATCCATTTCTATCTGTCAAGTAGAGGGAACATGCAACCATCCAAATTTTGCATATGATAAGTTCATCAATTTTGCTACTGAGAAAGTGCTGAAAGTATTCATAAATAAGAATTTTAAAATAATTTAAAATAATTTTTGAGTCTAGATTTTTGCAGCCTACTTTTTAACAATATTTTCATCATGTCCCATATATAACTCAAACTCAACATATTTATATTCATAATAATTTCTTCCATCCCCTCTCCTCCTGTATTTACTATCATGCTGAATGTACCTACCACCCACTCAGGAATCCACATAAGGATCTAATGGTTATCCTATACTCCTCTTTCTTTTATCACCAACAGCTAGTTGATCACTAACTCGAGTTTGTTCAACATCATACAATCCTCAGTGATTGACTCCATATGTTTCACCCTGATAGCCACCTATTTATTTTTTCTCCTTGACTATTACTATAGCCTTCCTCTCCATTAAATGGCAATAGGCACTTCCATTTCAATTCTTTATCTGCCACTGCCTCCAGAGACACTGATATTTCTAGAACATGTATCTCATCAAATTACTTCTTTCCTTATAATTATTCAATGGCTTACCATTATCTACAGGACAATTTCTGGAGTCTTTGGAAGGGCAAAGAAAGCCCTTCATGACATGCTGCCTACCTACATGTTCAACCTCATTTCCCGCCACTGACTGACTGCACACTGTACCCATTCTATATTCTATATCTGTGTACTCATGGTCAGAGTTGTACACTTTACAGTTGTACACTTAGACAATTAGTTTGGGGCAAGAAGAATTTGTTCTGTAAAATTTGGATTCAGTCAAAAGGCCACACTCAAGGATCCAGAAGGCCACATGTGGTCCCAAGGCTGCAGGTTCCCCACATCTGCCTGGTGTAAAGCTACAGTGGTAGAAACTCATAATATTCTCTAACTCCTCATATCCTGGAAAACCCTTTTTCCACTGAGGAGTCATGAAACTTCTTCTTACTCCACACCAGAAATGCTAAGAAATCTGGCAATAAGTAAAAGACTTACTGAATTTACCACTGACTGAAGCTTTGTAATTGGCTTGAAAAAAGATTTAGGCAGACTCTTAAGTTTCATGGGAGCACCGGCTTATAGCTGAGCAAGATGACAATTCAGCTCTCACCATTGGTCTGGAGTTAGAAAAAGCTAGTCTAAAACCTCTCTTCTGTCATTTGATTTGAGTTTCAGTTTTCACATCAGTAAAATTAGAATAATAATAACTAGTTTATGAGGTTGTTTGGAGAGTTAAATTAGATAGCAAAGTATCTGACAATAGTGCCTGGAACATAATAGGCACATTTACTTATGACATATATAATAAGTGTTGAAAAATTGGAAATGTATGGTTTTGGAGGGCAAGAAAGACATGCAACTCATTTTTCAAATAAGAGGAAAATGTATTATTTATTAATAATAAATAATCTTGAGTCTTTATGAGCTACACATGAATGAATATGTATTCATACATGACTGGCACTAGGCTGGTAGGGGTTGTTACAAAATAATAAAACACATATATAGTCTCTACCCATAAGATACCTATGTTAGAGTGGGGAAGAGAAGATAAACACATGAAGCAACATTCCCTTGCCACTACTGCATGCATATATGAAGCACCAGTTATGGATTCCCAACTCAGTATTTCATATTCTCAAGACTTTGCTGTATACCCAGTTCCAGTGTACAGCAAATTGAAAGTAAAACATTTTTCTCAATTTCTGGTTACTTTTCCCAACCAACAAGGAGCAGAGAAGCTCTGGAAAGAAGACCTGAATAATTCCCATAGGCTGATAATATATAATTGTCTTTGTAATAAATATCCTTTTGCTCAGCTACATATGGCTTTAAAGTTGACAGAGAAAGAATGCATAGTGAGCTTATAACAGAGCAGAGGAATAAACTATGAAAGAGAATATCTCCTCTCTGGGATCTCTTCAAAATTCTCTTAGATCCTCCCCAAACAGAAGAAATAGCCACTGCTGCTAAATAATCATCAAATAAGGGCTTATAATCCTGGCAAGGAACTGTCTTCACTTCACTTTTTTTTTTTTTTTTTTTTGAGACAGGGTCTCGTTCTGTCACCCAGGCTAAAGTGCAGTTATGGTTTCATCATAACTCAGTGAAACCTCAAATTCCTGGGCTCAAGCAATCCTCCAGCCTCAACCTCCTGAGTAGCTGGAACTACAGACGTGCACCATCCCACCTGACTAATTTTTCTATTTTTCATAGCGATGGGGTCTTGCTTGTGCCGAGGCTGGTCTCCAACTACTGAGCTCAAGCAATCCTCCTGCCTCAGCCTGTCAAAGTGCTATGATGACAAGCATGAGCCACCATGCTTGACCTTCACTTCACTTTTAAGTACAAAGTTTCTACATTCAGGAGAAAGGGGTCAAACACTTTGGAAAACCAAAAAAAAAAAATCAAGGAACAAAGCTCATGTGGTTGCTTTTGCCCTCAGCCTTACAGATCATCCTCAGGAGCTGGATTTGATCATTTGTTGCCCTAACGAGCCCAGTGCCTCTCACCAGGATATTGTTCTGTCCTAGGAAATTGCTTGGTGTGTGTTCTGTTTTAGAAATATACTTATCATTGCTCCTGAAATGCCATTTTGTCTTTGGAAACACTCACAGGAGCTAGCATTCAGAGGGTGAAAAGATTTGTGAAAGTTTGAAAATTTCCCGGTAGTAGCTCCAATTCTCAAAAAGCCAAAAAAGGAACACAGGCTGGATCATAGCTAATACAACAACAACAATAACAAAGCTGGAAATATCACTCAAACAATACTATTACGGTAATAATAATGTTATTACAATGACAAAGAATAATTATTATCAGTATTAGCTACCATGCATCTCTTCCTGTTTTGCATAAAGAACTTTACATTCAATATCTTAATCTTCACAATAGCCTATATAAATGTAGAAACTGAATCTCAGAGAGGTTAAGTAATTTGCCAGTGGTTACTCAATTAATAAGTTGTCCAAGACAGGGTTTGAATCCAAAGTGTCCATTCCTCCCACCATCCCAAACTACGTGAGCCTCATTTAAGAATGGAGCCTAACCCTTGAAATAGCTAAAAATAGGATGGACCCTCGAAGTAAGTAAGCTGAGCTCTGCATTTATATGGTGAGGAAAGCAGTTTCTCCTGACATTTTGTATATGAAATATTTTATCTAGAGACAAATTTTGCTTTAAGTGTTTTAAGAGAAAATGGCAAAGCTATAGAATTCTGAGAAGAAATTAATAATTTATTTGTGCCTACTATATGTCAAGTACTTTACATATATTACTTTTCATTTTTAGGATAGCCCTTCAAGTTATATAGTATCATTGTCATTTACAGGATGAGAAAATGAAAGCTTGGAAAGATAGTCACAGATATAGAACCTAAGTTCCTATATTCCTAAAAGTCTTAACACATACTTTGATATCTTAGCAACTTCAGGTGTTTGGCGCTGATACCTTCTTTCCCAACCATCTCCTCATATAAAGTAGATGTTGGCATAATTTAAGTAGAAATTAGAATTAAACAGAAAAAAAGACTATTTTCTAAAGCTCTTTTCAGAAATATTATAAGAAAGGCAGAATTACGAAATTCTGATTTTATAAATCAGGGCCAAGGTTTATATTGCTGTGCCAATTTCTTTTTTTACCAAATGAACTGAAGTAATCATTTATTTTAATAAAATCTAAACCATCATTTGCTTTATTTGTCAATAGCTAGATTGTTGAAATGTATCCACATAAGATATAGTAGCTCAGGAAAAAGAGGTTATGGGCATCAATTGCCAAAGGACACAGATTTCTCCCTCCATCCCTCCTTTCATTATACACTAATTTAGTTTAGAAGTTACATATTAATATAACACTGTGTAATTACTACAAAACTCAAGGGCTTTAAACTAATAAACCTTGATTTGTATCAGGAGTCTATGGGTTGGCAATTTAAGCTGTACTCAGATGGGTGCTGCTTCTGGTCTCAGATGGGCTCGCTCACACATGTGGTAGTTGGTGATTGATAGTTAAGTGACAGGAGTTATAGGGCCACATATCTATATCATGCAGCAGTCTAAACTGGGGATGTTTTCGTGTTGAAGAGAGAGTAGCAAGAAAAGAAGCAGAAACACTCAAGTACTTTTTAAAGCCTCTGCTTGCATTAAGTTTTCTATTCTCCAATTAGTCAAAGCTAGTCACAAGGCCAAGCCAAGAGCCTACAAAAAGTAATGATACAGAAAGGTTTGATATAGATTGGCATTAATGAAATCCACATAACATATTCCACTTTTGTCATAATTATTCATATCCTTCCCACATGCAAAATATATTTACCACCAACCCAGGATCTCAAAATTCTTATTCAGTAAGTCATCAGGCCCAGAATCCAAGATCTCATGATCTATGATCAGATGCTGATGTGGTTCCTCAAAAACGGATTCTCCTGATCCAAAGACAATTACAATTTATTGGTAACCTGTATACTCAACATTCAGTGGTGATAAAGGTACTAGATAATTATATAAACACTCTCTTTCCAAAACAGAAAAAATGGGAAACACATGGCACTGGTATATAGCAATTCTTGCTGGGTGAATGTGACTAGGACCCCACATAGAGATGAGGAACATTCCTTAATTACATCCAATTATGTTTCCTAGGAATAGCTAACCTGTCCATTGTTCTCCATGGCCTTTAATTTTATTCTCTGAAATATTATTCTTTTTCCATTCTTCTTGGCCACTTTTGAAGAAGACATTTAAAAATATAATTTCCGAGCAACTTCTTAGCCTGCTTCCTGTGCATAGCTTATTGAAGGCCCAGTGCTTTTCTGAATTTATAGTCTCATTCTCTTTTAATACAGGCTGTTATCATTTTTGACCATATAACTCCTTTAAAACTTTTTGGGTTTCATATAAATACAATTCAAGTCCACTCCATTGGACAAAATAAATAGCCATAATTATTTTTGAGATAGTCCTCTCTCTTTCTCTAGACTTCATTAAAGTTTCTTTGGGCTTGTTAGGCTGCTGTAAGACAACACTTTTAAGATTCCTAGAAATACTTTTGTCTAGTTGAGAGGGTCTATGTAACATCTCCTTGATTATTTCAAAGCTCTAAACAAAGAATCTTACAAAACTGTTTTGGTTTTTAGTACTAAGGCCATGTTTCTGGCAGCTTCCTGGATTGGATCTTTTACTAGCCCAAGAGGTTAGAGAGGAGAAAATATTATTTCCCAATCCAGTAAATTCTGATACTTTCTAAATGTTATTCACAAACTGTCCAGTTATTCCTTTAACTCACCTTTTTCTTATTGTACCTGATCACACACAGCTAGTAATAACCAGCAGATATTTTCAATATTCTGCCTGGAGATATCTTTACTCAAGTGTAAATGTTAATTTGGTATATTTTCTATATTCTAGGTTACCCCATGTTTTGCCAAATGTTTCACCACTAGATAACGTGGTTTTCCACTTATCCAGGCTGCTATAGCAATTTCCTAACCATTTTTCCATCCTCCATTGTTTCTATACTGTTTTTCTAGTCTCTACCCATTTCCTTTTCCAAAGCCAATGACACATATTTTAGGTTTATACTATAGCAGCACTTAGCTTCTAAAAAAAATTTCTCTATTTGTTATATACTGCTGTAATAAATAACAAAACAACCCCAACTCAGGGGTTTAAAATACTAGGCATTTATTTATCTCTTAAGACTATGCGCTAATGATTTACAATGGACTTTCTTCTGGGCCATTCTTCTGGTCTTAGTTGGGCTCACCCACATGTTTAGTGTTAGCTGGCTGTCACCCAGGATAATAGCCATGACTGTGCCATAGGTCTCACCTCATCCAGCAGGCTAGCCTGGGCATTTTCTCATGGTGAAGGCAGAAAGAAACAAAGTGGAAGTAAAAATACCAAGTACTTTTCCAAACATCTGATTGCATCCAATTTTCTAATGTTTCATTGGTCGAAGCAAATTTTTTGGTCAAGTTCAGCATCAATATGAGAAGGTAGTGCCAAAGAATGTAGACAAAGGGAGACAAAATATCGGGGCCATTAATTCAATCGATCTAAAACACTTGTTATGTAACTGTCTCAACTGTGTTAACTTTTTATCTTATCAGTAGGATGGTAGACATCTCCAGGAAAAGGAATTGCTCTGCCTTTTTAGGTTTTGCTAAGAATGGCTTAAAAAACATATTTTTGAAATCGAAGATATAAAACCAGAGCAATAGTTCAAAGAGATGGGGACTTAGACAGGCTTTTGAATATCCAATGCCTACAGGGGTCAGGAAGGTAGTACAGGTTGAGTATTCCTTATCCAAAATGCTTTGGATCAGAAGTGTTTTTGATTTTGGTATTTTTTAGATTTTGGAACTTGTACATATATATTAATATAATGAGATATCTCAAGGATAGGAGCCAAGTCTAAATACTAAATTAATTTATGATTCCTATACACCTTATACACATAACCTGAAGTAATTTTACACAATATTTTTAATAATTTTGTGCACTTGTCACATGAGGTCAGTTGTGGAATTTTCCACTTATGTTGTCATGTCAATGCTCAAAAAGTTTCAAAGTTTTGAGTATTCCAGATTTTGGATTTTTAGATTAGGGATGTTCAACCCACATAATTAATGTTTTAGTTTTAGTAAAACTTTCAGGTTTGTTTTTCCCACTAATTTGGGGAAATAAAGAAAATGTATGAAGATAGTAGAGATTTGAGAAGGCTAATAAAAACTGCTGGAACAAATGTAAATTCCACTGCTTAGATAGATTTCAGTAGCAATTGCATTATTTTATATACTAAAGAAAAACAGATCAGTGGGCATTATTGTTGGACTTAAGCTCAAAAACAATAACAAGCTCCTTTTAGCAATTCATTGGACAAGTGGCTTGGATAATATTCAATTTTGTTCTATGGTGAGTTGTATCATATCTACTTCTGGGCATTGATTTGAAAAGAGTGGTGCTACACTAGAATGTGTTCAGAGAAGAATGATCAGGATAGTGAAGAAACTACAATGACCTATCACCCCAGTTTTCTGGGGATTGTGGACATTCCTAGGATGCGGAACTTCCAGTGCTAAAATCAGAAAAACTAAATGAGACAAGTCGGTCACCCCAATGAGAACTTTTATCCATATTGTAGGAAGAATGGCTAAAGAGATTTCAGCACATTTATCCTGGAGAAGATTTTGGAGAAGACATGATAAATTCTGAGCATATTTAAAGACAGCTGTCATTTTTTTTCCATATAGCACCAAGACATTACAAAGATCAATAGGTAAGGTTATAGGTAGATGGATTTTGCTTCAATAGAAGAAAAAAATTACAATCATACCTGCCTGAAGATAAAATGGGACAGATCAAGAAGTAGCACTTTGGGTAAAAAGTCTCAAGTAATGGAAAACTATAAGTGTAATGATGTATTAGGCATGTTGCAGAGAGGATTCAAATTTTTGATAGAGAAGAAGGAGTTTGGACTATGTGGCCTTTGTGGTCTCTTCCAACTCTATTTTCAATGCATTTGATTATATTAGGAGCATAGGATATTTTAAGTAAGACAGCAAATATATATTTGAAAATCTTACATTCACTGTCAAAAAAGTAATAGAAGAATTTTGAAAGAGCAAAATAAGAAGAACCATAGGGCAGAAGAAAAAGCAAAATTAATCTGGGGTTAGTGTAACAAGTGATATAAGCTGTCAAATCACTTTTGAAGCAGCCTCAGATAGGAGATCAGCCATGGATGAAGCAAGACCATTTTAGAAGAGAATGAGAAAGAGTCGCTGAGGATGGTGAAGTAATTCAAGCATTAAATTAATTCTTACATGTTTACCAAAGGGATGGCGAAAATATGACTACTCTTCTGTGTCTCAAGAAAAGTGTTTGTCACTGGGGTGATTGAAATGCCAAGTTTCTGGAAAAAAATAGTGCCAAGTTTTAACCCTAAGTTTGCCTTCACCAAGTTGCTGTATTATCCCAGAGAAATCTTAGGCCTTGTCCTTGACTACTTGCATTTGGGCTAAGTAGCACTAGGAGTTGGCAAGATGGAAGCCATAGTCATGACCAAAGTACCTCCGCCTGTCTGATACCAACCACTTTTTAGTGCCTACAGGGCAGAACAGCCCTTCACAAGATTGAATGAAAAAGAATTGGTTGCATTCCAGATCCTGAGGCACTAATGCAAACCTGGATTTCCTTTTCAAAATCCTTGCTTACATAACACAGTTTATTTGAATCTGCTAATTTGCAACACTTTCCCACACCTATTTCCCTGTCTGTATTAAGATTATGTTTTTTTTTTATTATTTCAGCATATTATGGGGGTACAGATGTTTAGGTTACATATGTTTCCCTTGCCCCCCCCCAAGTCCGAGTATTAAGGATAAGTTTTATTCCAAAATAATTAAGGCATGAGAGTAAAACTGCAGTCTGCTACAAATAAAGTTGCAAAGGCAAGACAAAAATTACATGTACTGGATCCCAACAGAATACACAGTTTTGTGCTAATTATTGCAGGGCTACAAAGAAAGAACAGG
The DNA here is from genome assembly GCA_963575035.1 of Avahi laniger. Taxonomy (NCBI): domain Eukaryota; kingdom Metazoa; phylum Chordata; class Mammalia; order Primates; family Indriidae; genus Avahi; species Avahi laniger. Next base: position 10,738 of record CAUYSK010055424.1, on the reverse strand, counting down.
TGTATCCCCTAACTTCAATGACTTTCAATACAGTTTCTGGAGCAAGACAGGACAAAAATACTCCAATTTGGCAAGCATCAATTTAACACTCACTAAGAACTTAGGTACTTTCACATCGTTGTCTTAAAGTGAATATTCTCCACCTTTTACAGGTGAAGAAATGTGTATTGCTCATATAGTGACTATATGTTTCTTTTTGCCTCAGCCAGTCCCAGGTTATGCCTGTTGTCCTGGCATATTTTTTAAAAGCATCTTATTTCACTCTCAAAAGTTTCCTAATTTTAATTATAAATGATATGGTCACCCCAATTATCATAGTAATAGATTCCAAACATGAAATGAAAATAATGGTCTTCTGATTTCTTCTGCTCTTTGGAACATGGTATTAAATTGAATATTATATCATAGAAATATGACAGAAATAAACTGTTATCTTCTGAAAATTCCTTGTTAATATTGTTATTTCCAGGCAATTACTCATTCATCTTCAAGTAAGCACTCTTGTCCCTTTGAAACCCATGCCATTTGCTCTGTCGTCCTCATCTGTTCTCTCCAATCAGTAGCACACATTTTCAACTGAGGACCATAGAACCTCAATATTTTCATTTGTTGATTCATCCAACACCCTGGCCTCAAACCTTCTTGAGTTCATAAAATCACAACCAATCCACTTGGGACACTCATTCCCATGGCCATTTATAGGATACTAAATTATTATCAGAAACTATTTTACTTCTTAAAAACAAAAATTCCAATACCACTTACACATCAAAACTTCCTTTTGTTCTAGCTTTCGTGCCATCATTCCTGCCTAAATAACTTCCTTCAGTCTCATAGTTACTTTCTGTTTGTCGGTCCCTATGTTTTCTGCCAGATAATCAAACTACTTTTGTCCTCATTTTCTTTTCTACCCAGCATGTACTCTATGAAAATTTCATATGTTCCTATAATGTTTATTTTTTTATATATTGATAACATGGAACCGGGGCTATGTGTTTGTAGCCACAACACCTCACATAAAACCTGGGTAATAATGGGTATTTGATATATATATGTCAAGTAAATAAAATAATTACAACAGGGGAATTGCCTGATCTTTATTAAATTTTCTCCTTCCCACTCTCATAATGAAATTATGAATAGCACATTTGAAAGGACTAGCTGGCACAGAATGGGTCTAATGAGGCTGTAGTAATCAGTCAAATCCTCAGGTGAGCCACCTTGCTTTGAACTATTACATAAAAATAAAATAATATCCTAATATTTGATCAGCTATATCACTTAATATTATTTTCATGACTTTATTTTTATAAGGTTAGTACTTATAAATTTATTCTCTCCTAGGTACTTATCAATTTATTTTAATTGTTGGCCAGTAGGTATACAGTGGTTCTTAGCTTTTGGGTTCATACTCCAAATAGCTGGATGGCCTACAGAAAGAGTCAATTTAGAGGCACATTTAGCAATGCATATTGCATATAAAAGGTATTCCATAAATTTACTGTTTGATAAGCATATTTTCCTACTCACACATGTACTGACAATATAAAAATGTAATTATATGATAATAGCACAATGGAAACATTAAAAATAGTGTTTAAAAATAGGATGTACCAATCATGAACCAATATTTTCCAAATATGAACCCCTTCATATAATGAAATACCTTATTTATAAATATTTGACTATTTCAAATAACTTTGTAATATAAGTAGGTCTTCATAAAATATATATTTTTCCACATCCTAAAATTTTTTGTAGTCCAGATTTCTTTGTGGTTCTGCAACCTCTGTTTAGTTTTACATCAACAGTCTTTGGTAGACATAATTCTGGCAATGGCAGGGCAGTTACCTTTATAATAATCCATCTACTGAGAATACTTAGGAAATCTGGATAAACATAGAAATAACATTATAGAATAAAACAGTGCAATTCAAAACAAATCACACACATAATATATATATGTGTGTCTCTGTGTGTCTGCATAAAATATATCATAAGAACTATAAGAACTACAAATTAGAGTACAGGATTCATAAAAGAAGAGAGTTCCTGTTAAATACCTTACATTTTCATTTGGGAAGCTGAAAGGCTCTGCTCCAGAGTAAGGATAAAGTTGAGTAGACAAACCCTTACAAGCATACTGAAATCTCTCAAACCCTCATTAGATTAAGGAGACCTGGGATTTTAAGTGCCCTCATCTAGCTATCTACCAGAATCAAAATTAAATTTAATATGGAATTATTTAGAGTTCAATAAAATATAACCAACTTACCCAAAGAGAGCATTTGACAAAATAAAGAAAAAAATATACTACGAATAGACACACAGGAGATTCATATACTGAGTTATCAGATAAGGACTATGAAATAGTTAAGATTACTATAGTTAAGGAATTTAAAAATTTGGTAGAGGACTAGAAACTGAAAATTAAAGATCATATGTAAATTCTAGAATTCAGAAATAAGCTAATTGAAAGTAAGAACTCAAGAAAAATGGGTTTAATAGCAGAGTGGATGCAAATGAAGAAAGAGGTAGTTAATTGGAGATTACTCAGAAAAAAATATTCATCCTGAAACACAGAGAAACAAAAAGAGATGAATATGAGCAAAGGCTTAACATTGGGCCTCAGACTTGGACATTACAGAATTGTGTAAATGTGTCTGTATCTGCCTTGTTTGCTACATGAGACTGCTTTTGGGAGAACTTGAGTTGGTGTTTAGGGCTTGGGCCTACATGAATAGAATGATATTGAATGGTAAAAAACTAAGGTTATGATATTTTCTGTGTCAAAGTGATTGACAGACATATTGGCTCTTATGTATGGCAGATGTATATACCCTATGTGAATAAAACACCAATAGAACCTATATATACATGGGTATCTGTTGGGCTTCCCAATAAGATGAAAGTGACATATCTGCTGGATTTCTTGCCTTTGCACTTGCATCAAAAATTGTGGTACTACAAATATAAATACAGAAAATAACATAAGCAAACATTAGTTCCAGATATGTATGTATATATACACATATATAAAATATATATATGATTGTTCCACATATCTCATATATACATCATATATACATCTGTATATATGTACACACACAAATATATATGATTGGAGAAAAGGAAGAAAATTGGGCAGAAATAGTGTTGAAGAGGTAGTAGCTGAAAATAGTCCAAACTGATAAAAGACATGGAACCACAGATTCAAGAAATACTATAAATGTAAGAATATGAATACAAATAAGATAATGTCCAGGAACATCATAATAGAAATATTGAGAACCAAAGACAAAGAGAAAATATTAATTTCAGCTGAAAAAAAGGTATTAGCCTTAAAGGAACAATATGACTATGGATAACTTATCAACAGAAAAATGCAATATTTTCAAAGCTCTAAAGAAATAGTTATTAACATATATGTCTATAAACAGCAAGTAGAGACTTCAAAATGAAGGCATCAGACGTCTATTTCTGAGTTAAGTGGAGTAGTAGGTATCAGACAACCTTTTCTACCAAGAAAAATTATAATGATATATATTTTAAAAGAGTTGTTTGAAGACATCAGAAAGCACCCAAGGGTACTTTCCTCGAAGCATTATTCTCAAAAGAGAAAATGAAGACACATTGGAGTGAACCCTAGAATTGTGACTATTTTCCCTTTTAAGACATTTGCCAGTTATGGCAAAGAACATGAAAGCTAACAGACTGCAGATTTCTTGAGTTTGCAGCAGTGTTGCTGGGCTTAGAAGACAAGTATTAGGATTTAGTGCCACCAAAAAAAAAATCTATAATTCAACAGCCCAAAATCTCAGAGAAAAGGGAACCATAGAGATGTGAGCCCAACATTCTGCACAAAATTTTCCTCTGAAGCATTTTTATCAATCCCAAGCTTCACTTGTGTGGAGAGTTATTCTGAGAAACCAAATTAAAAGTACCTATAAGAGGTAAAAGGCAGTGTATTGGTGCCAAGAAGATGAAAATTAGAGGTCAGTGCCTACAAAGGAAGAAGCCCTCCAGTAAATGACCAAGGCTTACTGATAATACCCTGAAATAAATGCATTTTAGAGAAAAGACAAAATGTAAATATGTCAGCTTTAATAGGATCAAGGTGATTTGACCAGACTCTATCTTCCTGCAACAAGGAAAATAACTCAACAAAGAAAAATAATATGACCCAGAGCCTCTAAAATGTTTCAAGTGCAATGTTCAATAAAAAACTAACAGGCATGATATGAAACAAGATCAACTCACTGAAACCCAAAAGAAAAGTCAGTCAATAGAAATAGACCCATTGGTGATCCAGATGTTGAAGCTATCGGACACAGACTTATAAATACCATGATGAATATCTTTAAGAATATAACCAAAACAGCATGATACAGGTATAAAAGTAGAGACATAAATCATGGAACAGAATAGAAAACCCAAGAATAAAACCATATACATACAATCAATTGATCTTCCATAAAGCAGACCAAAACATATACTGGGGAAAAGATGCCCTATTCAATAAATGGTGCTGGAAAAATTGGATAGCCACATGCAGAAATGTTGCTCCATGAATTAATATAGATGTGTTTGCAGACAGGATTTGTCTTAGGAGTTTTGCAGAGCTTTGCCCTGAAGGAATATGTGAACAAGTTGGTTTACATTTCAAATGCTGTTGCACTCAGAAGGGCATCTCTGAAAGACAGCAGCAGCTGTATCTCACAAGGCGCCACGTTTCTCAGATCTAAAGGTTTGGATTTTCTTTGTAAAGCAAAGCGAATCTGCTAAAAACTACAGGATGAGAGCTGACAATGGAGTGCCCCCCAGAACAGACAGCAGCCCGAATGGCTAAAAACAAGCTCTTGTTTAAACACTCCAGACTACCTGTCCCCATTTACAATAACCTAATAAATATGGAGCCAACATATCTCTGTTTAACCCCTCTGTTAAGTGATAAACTTACCTTAGAACTTAGAAGTTAATCTTTGAAAGATTTTGTAACCATTTGTTCACGTAGATAGAATTAGTTAAAGGATCTGTAGAAGCCTTTTGAAAATCTGTTAACCTGAGAGGAAATGTCTGTTGTTATGTAAATCTGTTACCCCTGGCAATTAATCACTATTCCCTATAAGTTACCATGTAAGACCTCATTTGGGCCTTTTTTGAGACCCACGGAGAAGGTCTAGGCCCCCTGAGATCCCGCTTTGTCTATAATCTTTATAAATTTATTAAACATAAATATATTTTTGTCTCTGTGCATTCTTTTATTTTCCATTTTTCTCTATTATTTTCTTATCCCTTGCAACTCTACCAAAGGGACCCAGTTTTTTGCTGGGAACCTAGCTACCTCCCTGCACAGAAGAATGAAACTGGATTCCTATACCTTACCACAGAAAAAAATTAACTCAAGATGGATTAAATACTTAAATGTAAGACCTGAAACCATAAGAATTCCAGACGAAAACCTAGGAAAATCTCATCTCAGCATTGGCCTAAGCAAAGAATTTATGGCTCATACCTCAAAAGCAAATACAACAGAAATGAAAATAAATAAATGGGATAATTAAAGTAAAAAGATTCTGCATAGCAAAAGCAATAATCAACAGAGTAAATAGAGAACCTATAGAATGGGAGAAAATATTTTTCTGACAAAGGACTAATATTTAGAACCTATAAAGAACAAAATGAACCAGCAAGGAAAAACAAAAAACAAAAAACAAAGAATCCCATTAAAAAGTGTGCAAGTGACAAGAGCAGACATTTTTCAAAAGAAGGTAAACATATGGCCAACAAACATATGAAAAAAATATGCTCAACATCACTAATCATCAGGGAAGTGTAAATTAATACCATGATGACATACCACTCACCCCTGTCAGAATGGCTATTAAGAAAAATTCAAAAAACAATAAATGTTGGCATGGATGTGGTAGACAGGGAATGCTTATACAGTATTGATGGGAATATAAACTTACAACTTCTGTGGGAAACACTATGGAGATTGCTCAAAGAACTAAAAGTAGACCTACAATTCAATCTAGCAATCCCACTACTTGGTATCTACCCAAAGGAAAATAAGTAATTATAACACAAAAACACATGTAGTCATATGTTTATCATAGCACAATTCACAATTGCAAAGATATGAAATCAACCTAAGTGCCCATCAACTGAGTAGGTAAAGAAAATGTGGGGTGTGTGTGTGTGTGTGTGTGTGTGTGTGTGTATACACACATACATATATATATACATACCATGGACTACTACTCAGCCATAAAGAAGAATGAAATAATGTCTTTCGTTGCAACTTGAATGGATGGATGGAACTGGAAGCCATGATCCCAAGTGAAGTATCTCAGGAAAAGAAAAATAAATTTCTCATATACTCACAAGTGGGAACTAAGTGGGTATATATGTCATAGAGGGTGGTATGATGGACTTGGGAGACTCAGAAGAGGAAAGTGTGGGAGGGGGTTGAGGGTTCAAAAACTACATGGTGGGTACAATGCATGCTATTTGGGTAATGGATATACTACAAGTCCTGACTTCACCACTATGCAATTCATCCATGTAACAAAAACACTACTTGTATCCCCTAAATCTATTGAAATAATAAGAAAAAAGAATATAGATGGATGGAGAATTTTACAGATAATATACAATAAAAATAATCAAATGGAAATTCTAAAAATAAAAAATAAAACAGCTAAAATTAATAATTTGATAGGTTTAATAGTGGATCATATAGAATAGAATAGATAAATAGTGAACTGGAAGATAGGTCAGTAGAAATATACAGAATCAAGCATAGAAAGGAAAATGATGAAAAATAAAAAAGGTCTGTTTTATGTGAAAATGCAGTCTAGGAAGAGGATTCAATGAATCAGAAAAATATTTGGAATAATATCAGCCAATAATTTTCCCAAAGTGATGAATACTATCTACCATAGATAAGAAAATACATGTGTGTGTGCACACACATAAAGCACATCATGGATCTGGAGATTTAAATGCTAGTCATTGATTTGGAAGGTCCAGGGAATACCAGCAGTAGGCTGGGGAATTGTTAAAGAAACGGAACGCCAGCTACTATTTTGTGCTGCTGTGGGTGATGGAGATTATTTTTGTGAGTTACTTCTGAGAAAAAGTTTAAAAAAAAAAAAACTTCCTCAGTATTATCTCAACCAAGGGATAAGGGATAATAGACTTAGAATAGTTATACACCTACTTAAAGAGTCATCAGTTAAGGGCTGTTCTCTAGGGTTATCAATTCTCCAGGACTTCTGGCCTGCCATGTGAACATGGGCAGCAATGACCTTCCACCTTTCTGAAAAAAGCACTCAGGAAGAGAGTTACCTCAAATTCCCAGTAAGGCGGAGCACATGATAATGTTCTAGGGATATAGGTGAGGCACTGGCAGCACCTGCTATAACAATTGACAAAAATGACCTCATTGACGTTTATAGAACACCAAATGAAAAACTGTAGCATATACATTATTTCTAAGTGCACATGGAACATTTACCAATGTAGGCCATATGCTGGGCTATAAAGCAAGTTTCAACCAATTTTACATGATTAAAATCATACTGAATATATTCACTGACCACAGTGAAATTAAACCTAAATTTAATAATGAAATGATAACCAGAGAAATCCACAAATGTTTTTTATACTAAATACTCTACCCCATAAGTACTTACTACTTCTCTTTTAAGAAAAACTGGTGTCTAGTATGGCAGAGAAGGTATCTATGAGGTAGAAGAATGTGTGCCAAGAAATGGGAATTAGTTCAGAGAAGAATAAAGCAGGTTCCATGCAGAGGGAACAATATGTGTGGAGGCTATAGAAATCAGAGAAGAATTCTTGGAAGAGGCATCTTGAAATGGGCCACAAAAGATTACTAAGATTTGGCTCAGCAGAGGGTAGGAAAAGCAAGGGCATTTCAGGCAGAAAGAACAATATGAATAAATATGGGAATAGATACAAAATACTGGTGACAGTGAACCTGAATGATATCAAGCCTTTGTGTTGGGTAGCTTTGGGGAATTAATCTGGAGATGCAATATGGGATAAGATAATTGTATAGAGGGCAAAGATTAGCTGTGGCCCAATACACTAGAAGTGCCTGTGTATATACTTAAGTAGCATGCCTCTTTTCTAAGGGCTTCAATATAATATTATTTAAAAACCTAAGTTTACCCACTGAGATATTATAAGTCACTGAGTAAATATATCCTTTTAATAGCACATGTAAAAATGGTCCACCGTCTGTTCCAGGGAAAGCATTCTTCTGTTTAGTATATAATGTAACAGCAGATTGCTATCAAGCCCAGTATTATTTAGCAACAAATTGTTACATAGACCAATTTAATTTAGCTCATCCTTCATCTTCCAGCAGGCACTGGAATGGACTCTTTAAGTTAATTGAATACTCTGTACATTTTGCCATGCAAACACACAGGGTTTAGGAACATTTACAAAATTTAAGGACAATTCAGGTCAATTAATACAGATTAAGAACACAAACATTATGTACTTAAATTCTCTTTCAGTTAATTTCAGTTTATCTTTCTCAGATGGTTCTGAAAGCCCTTTGAGATCTAACAGGTAGAGTCTCAGGTCATCTATAGAAACATCTGTTCTTACAAAATTATGTGTTCAGACACACTGATACTAGAAGAATCCAGTCAGGTGTTGCTGAAGAAAAGAATTTCTTATAAGGTGGTACTCTAAACAAGTATGGGAAAAAGAGTGATGGGGTATTGGATAAATCTTGGAGAACATCCTCCCAACAGATGTACAGATTTGGTAAAGGAGAGCGTTTCCTGTGCTGAACATGGGGATCGTAGGACTGTGTGTTCCCCATTAGAGTCCCCAGTGAGGATAGTGCTTCAGCTCCAAATCAGAATGCATACATTCTCAACCTTGGTTATTCACCATGACAGCTCTCTACTTCCTTAGCCTAGCCTCTCACTCCAAGATGAGAATTCTTCACTTTCCTTGGATTCTTTTCTCTTAAGGTCCAGATCTCCAGAAATCTGAAAGCCAGGATATTGTGAATAGAGAAATTAAGGTAAGACAACATAGTAGGAATTCAAAGGGACAGGGAGACATTAAATATGTACAGGGAGATATGGAAAACTCAGAAAATAAAGACAAAATATATTCTACTTTTTAAACTATTCCAAGGTCCAGCCACATTTGGGGTGAGAACTAATATTTAGTAAGATTAGATTCTCACAATTATTATTGTTTCTAGTTATAATATTTACAAAATTATCACCATTTTAAAAAAGAGGAAACAATGATTAAATGAGATTAACTCAGCTACTATATGTAACCTGCCTGTAGTCACACAGCTAATAAGTTTTGAAACAGTATTTACACTCAGATTTGTCTGATTTTAGAATTACTCTCTTTTCACCATTCCACACATTCTCATATTCACATTGCTAATAGCTCAGAAGGGTAAAGAAAAAAATAATAATAGCAAATATGTTGAGTGCTATGTGTCAGCTAGTGAACTAAGCACTTCCCACATGTTATCTGAACTTAACTCATCTTAAAGTTTTGGAAACTGGTCCAGAGACATTAAGTAACATGCCCAAGGTTACACAGTAAGTGAGAAACCAGGTTTTTTCCTTTTAAGATTGTTTTATTTTATTTTTATTTTTATTTCAAAATATTGAGGAAGTACACGTGTTTTTTGTTACATGAATGAATTGTATAATGCTGAAGTCAGGGCTTATAGTATCCCTGTCACCATAGTAGTATACATTATACCCACTAGGTAAGATTTTATCCCCTAACCCCTTCTCCACCTCTCACCTTCTTAGTTTCCAATGTCCTTTACATTCTATATGACCATGGTTTACCATCATTTATTTCCCATTTATTAGTGAGTATATGTGGGCTGGTTTTTCCATTCCTGAGATACTTTACTTAGCATAATGCTCTCCAGTTCCATCCAAGTTATTGCAGAATTCATTATTTCATTATATTTTATGGCTGAGTAGTACTTCATGATATAGATATACCACATTTTCTTTATTTACTCATCAATCGATGGGCACTTAGATTGATTCCAGGTATTTGCAATTGTGAATTGCACTACAATAAGCATTTGGTTGCAGGTGTCTTTTGATATAATGACTTTTTTTTCCCTTTGGGTAGCTACCCAGTAGTGGGATTACTGGATCTAATGGTAGGTCTACTTTTAGGTCTTTGAGGAACCTCCACATTGTTTTCCATAGAGGTTTACTAATTTATACTCCCACAAACCGTAAATAAGCATGCCTTTTTCACTGCATCCATGCAAACATCTACAGTGTTTTGATTTTTTAATAATGGCCATTCTGATAGGGGTAAGATGATATCTCATTGTGGTTTTAATTTACATATTCCTGATAATTAGTGATGCTGAGCATTTTTTCATGTGTTTCTTGGCCATTTATCTATCTTTTTTTTTGTTTTGAGATAGAATCTCACTCTTTTGCCCAGGCTAGAGTGAGTGCCATGGCGCCAGCCTAGCTCACAGCAACCTCAAACTCCACAGCCTCCCAAGTAGCTGGGACTACAGGCATGCACCACCATGCTTGGCTAATTTTTTCTATATATTTTTAGTTGTCCGATTAATTTCTTTCTATTTTTAGTAGAGATGGGGTCTCGCTCTTGCTCAGGCTGGTTTCGAACTCCTAAGCTCAAACAATCTGCCTGCCTCGGCCTCCCAGAGTGCTAG
>CAUYSK010055422.1:0-11083 GCA_963575035.1 Avahi laniger | reverse complement strand
AAGACTGGGGTGTGGCCGTGGGAGAATAAGGGAAGGCAAATTGCAGAGAAGTTGTTTATTGACGAGATTGCAAAATTCAACCACCCTGAAGATACTCCCCAATGTTCCCCTCCTGCTAAAGAATCAATTATCCCAGGAAAAAAAAAAAAAAAAGATCTTTCCCCCAAAATGGTCTGTTTAAGCCATGGCTGCCATTGGTACCAGCATTCCAGCCTCTCAGCTCTGGTGTGGCATTTAAACCAGTTGATCCCATGCCTCTGGGCCACCCCACAGTGTTCTGAGACTATACCGAGCCTGTGATTGGTTACACTCTTTAGCTTCATCAGGGAGCAGAGTGGGATGGGGTAGCAAGTCTGTTCCCTTTCAACCTTCCAAAGTTGGTGGTGGAGCCCTGCCGCTCACCTGTCTTGCAGTTCTCCCCTGAGAAAGAAGGGACTTCAGGTGCTGGGCAGCCAAAACAATAGAAGTCACTGGGGACAAGTTATCAGGAAGGTGTATTATAGTTGAATGAGGGCTGAGTAATGAAACAAGGGACTTGAGGTTTTGGCCTGGCTCCGATTAGCTAAGTGATGTTGGACAGATTGCTAAATCTTGCTGGGCCTGTGTGTTCTTATTGATAAAGACGGGATTGTGATGACAACCTCAGCCCTATGGCTCAAAGCCCAGAGTCTTCCTTCTAGGAATAAAACAAAAATATAAATAATAGAAGCAGACAGATCTCTATTAAGTGCCTCTTAGAGAATGATAAGCTGAAACCATCTGAAATATAGATATGGGAAAGCTGACTTTAAGTACTAGTGTTAGAAAGTAGTAATTGCGTAGGAGCGTGTAAGACTAAATATGGGCTCAGGAGTCAGCTACACCCTGCTTAGAGTGCTGCTTCCACAGTTCTACCCTATCCTCGTGGGGAAAATTTCTGAGACTCGGTTCCTCTTCTGGGAGGTAGAGATACTACTACTTGACTTGTGATCTTGTTGTGAAGATTAAATGAGGCAACATACATGAAATTGCCTGGTACTTAGGAAGTATTCCACAAAGGTTATTACTTTCCTTCCCAGGTGCCTGCGGTCTGGTGCTGCGGTACATCTCTCTGATCTTCTCCCTGGAGTAGAGGGAATTAAATGAGAATTTAACGAGCATTTGCCCAGGACTAGGCACAGTTCTAGACTCTGGGCCAGGCCCTCTGTGGAATATAAAGGAAAATCAGAGTTTGCAGTTGAGTGATAGGGATCACAGGCCAACATTTCCCTAGGCCATACTCTGAATTCAGATCAGCAACAGTTGTGATCTACACAATACCAACCTTAGCAGTAAGTTTTTGTTTTGTTTTCATATTTTATTATAAAATTAATAAAATACAGATAACTGTATGAAACAAATATGTAACTTAATGAATTATTTTATAGCAACCATGTGTATAGATAGATGATAGGTATGGAAAATGCTCTGTTTTTTAATCACACATTAGAATAAGAATCTTTATGCTGTAGCAGAAAGAACACTGTTCATAAAATCTGGTTTTTAGTCCTGGCTCATCAATTCCTGTGACCTTGTGTGGGTCACATCACCTCTCACTACAGAAATTCACTCATCTGAAAATGATCTACCTTACCAGAGTGTGTGAGAAGACATATGTATAAAAGCACTTTATGGATTATAAAACACTAGACAAATAAAGCATTTGCCTATATTAATCATAATACAATTAGGAATTAAAAATTGGAATCTTGGCCAGGCACAGTGAGTGACTCACTTTGGGAGGCTGAGGCAGGGGAATTGCTTGAGGCCAGGAGTTCCAGACCAGCCTGGGCAACATAGTGAGACCCTGTCTCTGCAAAAAAGTTTAAAATTAGCCAGACTTGGTGGTGCACACCTATAGTCTCAGCTACTTGAGAAGCTAAGGCAGGAGGATCACTTAAGCCCAGGAGCTGGAGGCCATAGTGAGCTATGATTGCACCACTGCACTCCAGCCTGGGGGATAAAGTGACACCTTGTCTGTAATTGATAGATAGATAGATAGGAATCTTCACATTACAAATGTATAATTTATTTTTAAATCCATCTGTTGAAGGAATATGTCTCATCATCAAGTAAGGACTGGCATGTGCTTGAGGCCATAGAGAATAATTTATAGAAAAACCTCCCTTTTATAGGAATTTAGCATTAAAAGTAGAAAAATTAAGATGAAAATAAATAATGTGTTTCTAATAGCAAAAGTTTACACAAATTAATGCAATGTTTCCCTTATGCTAATTTTTGTTTTTTAAATGCAGAGATATAAGTTATAACAGCCTTTATATGATATCATTGAATTTTGGAGCACCCATGAATGGCATATCTTAGAGTTTCAAAATTCATAAACTTGAATTTAATTTTGTTAGTTCCCAGACTGTGGGAGAGAATGCACTAAACACATTTGCCAGAGCTGTGAATTGTGATCTTTCCTTAATAATCTTCCTTTCTCCATGAAACCAGGACCCACTCAGAATAGAGAATTCAGTCAAACCCATCTCACAGAATTGAGTCATGATGAGTGCTTCTATTTCTAACCCGTGCTGGTCTCCTCTGACTTGGCCTGACCCTCCTCTCGTGTCTCTACTTCTCCCACCTTCACAAGACCCAGATCATTTGCTTTCTCTTAAATAAGCTCTGTTCCTCACTTCTCTGTTCTCCTTTCATTCCCACAGGCCATGCAGGATGCGTTGGTAGACCTTCCAGAATGGTATGGAATAAAAGGCATGCAGGCCCACTGGATCGGGGAGTGTGTGGGCTGCCATCTGGACTTCACATTAAAGGTGATCAATGCTTATGAATCATGCTTATGAATCTCCTGTATTTGGGACTCATTGACTAAACCAGCAACTGGGGACTCTACAGCAGCACTGTCCAGTAGAAAGCTTTAAATTTTCTAGTAGCCATATTTTTTTAAATATGCAAATATGCAAAGAAACAGGTGAGATTCATTTTAATAACATACTGTATTTAACCCATTATATCCAAAATATTATTGTTTTAAAATGGGATCAATAAAAAAAGGTTTATTAAAGAAATGGTTTACATTCTTGTTTTAGTACGTCTTCAAAATTCACTGTATTCTACAGTTATAGCACATACTAACCACCTGTCAAGTGCTTTCTAGCCACAGATTGCGACCGGCTGCCATATTGGACAGTGCAGATACAGAGGGTCTTCTGGGAGTCCATGAATTCCCTGAAATTATGTTCAAAATGTTTGTGTGGGCATTTTCCTGAGCAGTGGGTCCATCGCTGTCATTGTATTCTCAAAGGTGTTCGTGTCACAAGGCAGGTGAGAAGCCAAGAGAGCAGAGAATAACCGTAACGCCATTTCTAAACTAGGCAGACTGAGAGCTGTTAAGGAGTATGTTCCAGACTGCTGTGGAAGCACTGCTGAAAGTTAGCAACATAAGGCCACCTACGCTGGAAAGTGTCCCTAAAACTTGTCCTTTTGTCTCTACTGACTAGAGAGTTGTTCCATAGCCATTTCTTACCTGGGTCTTCTTTGTTATCCTTCTGATTTCTCCTTTTCTCATCAAGAATTTTGTGCTCTATTTATTTAGCTCCTCACCCCACCCTTACTTAGTCCCTGTCAAAACATTCAGAGGAGGAAGCAGCAGCCAAGAGACAAAGTTGGCTTACCTTTCTAGACTCTTCTCTGCTGACAGCTATACCTGGTGTTGGGCACCTGCTGCTTGCCACTGAGCTCATCATTCCCTGTGGAGTCTCCACAGAAGTGATCCAGCTCTCTCTAGCTGCAGACATGGGAAGCTTCCCATAAGGGAGCGTATACTTTGGAAACCTTTCAATAACAAGCTTTGGACTGAGCTTTTCCTCTTCCTGCTTTCCTGAGAAGGTGGCATGAAATTCAGTCCAGCCATGACTTTTGTTCACACTCGCAGGGTCGTCTCTTTTTGGGCGTCTGCATTAGCCTGGGTCTGGTCCTCATATTGAAGGTCTTTGCTTCTTAGCCAGCATTGGGATGTGGGGCTCTGAGCCTCTCAGCTGCTGTGCATGGAGAGTCTTCTACACTCTCTCCCTTGCCCAACATTTCATTGTGAAAATGTTTTCGTCTCTGTGGACCCACCTGAAAATGAGAGGGAGCAACATGCTGTCTCAGGGGAGGAAACATTCTCAGTCCTACAGGGGCCATGTGGCGTGCCTCAGTGTCCCCAATCCTGGCTCTGTAGGTGATACCTAATTGGCACTTGGGCCATGTAGTTCATTGGCGCTCTGTTAATGTGTTTGAATAAATGCTTGAAGGAAGTAGCACCTGTCCTCTCCGTGTCCTCCATTTCTGTCACATAATTGGCACTCAGTTGATGCCTCTAATGTGTGCTTCTTCCTTGAAAGATATTTTAACCAGCTTAGTTGTGAGCTCAGCCCAGGCTATCCTTTTGTTCTCTCTTTAAGCCAGTAATAACTTCAGCAACTTTTTGTTTTCATTAGAAAAGTAGATGCCTTATTCTTTCATTGTACCCTTAAATCCTTCAGGACAATATAGCTCCTTTCTCAGGACAGACACAATGCAACACTGATAGTCATTTTTGATTTGTCAGTGTGTTGAATAAAGCTTTTTGAGCATGCGTTGACCACCTTCCATTTGGGACCACCCACACACTAAGTGGTGGGTCCTGGGAAGGGCTTCTGAGATAGGAACCTCAGGCCTGTTCCCTCCCGCCCTTCTCAGTCCCTGTCAGGTACCGTCTCATTCTCTACAGCCCTGGTCCAGGGGCAGAAGCTGTTGTCACTGTTTGGGCATGAGGAGGGAAGGGGAAGGGGACGTGGTTGGAGAGGGACACAACACAAAGGGAAGGCTGAGAAATGAAATAACTCTTCTTTCCTCCTGCCAGGTTGATGGGCAAGTCACAGGAGAAAAGCTGACTGCCTACACAGCCACCCCGGAGGCCGTTTACGGCACTTCCCACGTGGCCATCTCCCCCAGCCACAGACTCTTACACGGGCACAGCTCTCTGAAGGAAGCCTTTCGGAAGGCACTTGTCCCTGGCAAAGGTGAGCTGGCAGTGAAGGCCGAGGCGGTAGGATTGTTCTGTTACATTGGACGGTGATTCACAGAGTCCCAGTCCCCTCACACGTATCAACGTATGTGGTTTGTTCTTCACCTTAGCCTTATCTTTTATTTTTTTGTTTTGGAACATGAGGATAAAAATGAGCTCTGAAAACATTAAGTTGCTTTCCCCTGGTTTCACTGTGAGTTTCTAGTTTGTCTGTATCTTGCTTCTGATTGGAAGCTCAGCTCTCTCCCTTTCAATATAATCTAGATTTAAAGTGCTTTTCTGGTAGGAATAGAATCTCCTCCTTAATTTATAATTCTACCATCAAATAAAACTACGCCAACAGGGACTAGAGGGAAGCCAGTGAAAATGAGAGAAAACTTTTCCAACAACTTAATTTTATTATTTTAAAGAGTTCATATGGTCATCTGAGCAGAGTCCTCAGTACAGGTCTTTCACAGCTCTGCTTTGTGAATGGATGGAGCTGACCTGGAATTAGCATATCAAGTTGTAATTGGTCCGTGAAGACTTGGGGAGTGCTTATGCATTAGTCAGGGTTCTGTGGTTGCAAGCAACAGAATGCATCTCTGGCTAACCCAGAGGAAAAGGGGAACATGCGAGTAGGCTGTGGGGAAGCTCGCTGACTAGAGGAATAGCTGAAAAACCAGTCTGGAAGAGGACTGGGCAGCACTGAGGGTTTGGGGAGCAGGAAGTTAACAGTCCCTTGAGTGCCACTGTCAGAGTAAATCTGCTCTAATCTGCCTTCAGTACTTGAAGCACTTGTTTCAAGGTGTCTGATCAGTGCAACTGGGGCCTTTGGCCTTTTTCTTGGCCAAGTGAAGGCCAGGCAACATCCTTGATGGACCACCAAGACTGTAACCAGTGAAGGAGGGGTGGCTCTCCAAAACAAACTTAGGGGCTCTCAACAGAGGAAGTTGGATATGGAATCTAGGCAGGCAAAAGGAGGTCCATTATCAGTTTAGAAATAGGTCTCTGGAGTAATTTAAATATTTCTACAAAAATCTCATCTCTGTTCTCTTTTGTAGGCAATAAACATCATCCCAAAGTACACAATCTGAATTATTGGAGTCTGAAATGCATGGTGTCCCTTTGTATAAGGAAAAATTTTGTAAAATTTTACGATTATTTTGCAAATTAAGATACATTTAGCTACAATTTCCCATTTTACCTATGTATGGCAAGTTTGGGACACCCCTATTATTATTTGACTAACAAAAATGTTTTGAATGGTGATATAAAGTTGCCATTTTCGAAATGACCAGAATGAAACATTTCCTGGTACCAGGTTAGAGAGAGAGACAATGTCATCCCAACTTCCCTCTGCTTAAAACTTCCAGTTGTTCACTTAGAGCATTAAAGCCAGATTCAAATTGGTGAGCACTTCCCAAGAGGCTGCTGTGCACTCTCTTGGGGCTACATAGATGAGCCATTCAGTCTTAACTGTGAATGCTCCTGGGGGGAGTGGTCAGAACAGAGGACAGCCGGATGCATACGTCATTCACCCCTCACAAGGTGGGTATCGTCTGTTGGTTTCACCTCTTTTTGTTATCTATTGGAATAGAGAAAAGACTCTTTTGAGTTAAAATTTCAGTGTATGCCTATAAAGCCCAAAATCACTCTCTCTCTCGGGTTTATTTTCTGTACTTACTCAAAAGAAAGATTGGATTCTTTTCAACTGTTTAGTTTAAAGGGAAAACTCACAGTTTTTACTCTTGTGAGCAATTTGAGATTCCTTGAGGGCTATAATGGTTGAATAATATCTAAAGTTGAAAAACTAAAAAATGTAAACGTGTAGACCTTACATTTTTTCTTATGGTTAATTTGGGGACACAAAATTAAGTAATATTAAAAGTAGATTAATGAGCTAATAAATTATAAAAGATAGAGTTCCTGAGATGAAAGGCACCGTATAAATTCAGAACATTTTCATATGTAAGAAATTGAGAAATTATTTCAGTTTCTACAAACAGCATGGTTTTCATGACCACATGGATATCAGCACACCTGACTTGGCCTGGTCATTCGTTTTGGCACCTTTAGTGCCAAGCGTAATGTTCCATTTGGAATGGCTCATTAGTTACTTTCTCCCCTCTTTTTAATAACGTCTGAAATAATTCCAAATGGATTGTTATACTTGGCACTGAATTTTTCCAATTCCAATTTTCAGAGTAAAAATATTCTTTTTGCAGATGTCAATTTATTCAGAGTCTCTAGATTAATTTGCATGAGTCCCTGGATTTTGACATGTGACATTATAGTCACATAAGGCCAGTATGGTGCATTGAGTGTAATACAATTTTCCCAAAGGGTGAATTAAAATTACCCCAGGAATATGGACTTATGCCTCTTCTGGCCTTTGAGGTTACATTTTAAACTAGAACATCATATCTCTGCTGTCATTTACCATTGCTGACTGGCTTGTTTTTTCCCTGAATGTCATATTTTGAGGGTAACAAGTGTTAAAGCAGTGACCACTGTGGGTCATGGCAGCCCACATTTGTGACTGGATTTATTACCTGTAAGAGTTTAAATTCTCAAACATGAGTTCCTGCTGTTGCTAATTTGGTTTCTACATATCAGTTCCTGATTTAGCACGAAATGACCAAGGTTCTGATTCCAGATCTATCTGGCTGACTCAAGGAAGGTCATGTAACCTTTTGTCAAACTTTCTTGGCGGAGCAAGTGATGGGGCTGTCATTCGGGGTGGTCTTGGAGGACTCGTGGGTAGAGAAAGCTGTGAGGAGGACAGGACACACACAGGGTGACGCTTGAGTGGTCCCATTAGTCAGGGAAAGGGCCGTGAGGACCTCAACAGCCGGAGTCAAAGTGGAGGGAAGGAATAGCTCTGAGGAGTGTGTGGAAAGTGGCAAGGGTGGGGGATCCTGGAATGATTCCTTGATTTCTGGCTTGGCCAACTGCTTTGCTGATGTTATTGACTAAATGTACTGTTTTTGCTTAGCATCCTATAATTGTGTAAAAATTCCTTTAAGAGAGGGAAAAAAGTAAAGCGCTTCCCCAGAGTTCTTGAAATGTAGTTTCTTTCCATAATCATTGACGTCGCCTCCTTTTTTCAGCTGACCAACTCTGACTTAAGTCATGTTATGTAAGCTCTGACTTGGTAGGAACTAAAGACCATAAAAGGCATCAACAGAAAAATATCATCAGAGTTCTAGAAGCTGTTCTGTCTTTTCCTGAAGCCTTTTCTTGCATTTCTAATATTAAAGTATTCAAACCCTGGGGCTTTGGAACCATACGTTTCAGCTCTGAGTCACCAATTGTGTGCACAATGCATTTTTTGCCAAAAGGGCAAATGAGGTCTCTGTAAAGGGAACATAGAACCCTGTTGTTATTGACACATTAGAGAGCAAGAGCCCCCCTGGAGACCCCAGAACATTAAATAATTAATTGCTCCTATTGTTTTGCACCTGTCTCCATAGTATCAACATGGGGGTGGGACAAAGGCGTGGGGAGCAGATCTGTAATGCTGGGGTGATGATGTGATTTTTAACCAAACCGTTTTTAGTAACGTTCTTTTACCACATGTTAATAGATGTTATGTGGAGAGAAAAGCTTCTGTGGTCAAAAATTCTGGAATAAACAAAAATAAACAGGTTTCTTTGCTCTGCTGGTGTGCACTGCACCTGTCTAAGAGAGGAGGTCATAGGCAACCCTTGTCACACTACTTGACCTCAGAACCCTGTTTCCATAGAGTATCTCTGGGAACTAGTTGCATGGACCACTGCTTTGGTGAACACCAAATGAAAGTTCTTTGTCTGTCTTTCCAGAGGGCATGAAAGACCTGCTTTCTTTGCAGTGAGTGCCCTGAGAGCAGAGAATACCTTTTGTCTGGAATGTTTCTTTTGTAATGACTAAAGCATTCAGCTGTTATCTAACCACTATGTGAAATTCTTCTGTTTCTTTGGATTTCTCCATGATGTTCTTGGATTCCCGCATCACATAACCAGCTCAGGAGTTACAAGAAATCTGGAGAACGCTAGACCTGGTCAGGAACTTCAGCTTTTAGTTTGGTCCTTTCTAAGAAATAGTTTTTGACCAGATACAGCATACAAGTTGCTATTAATATCATGCATTCATTGCAAATCTGTTAGTATTTTATTACTTTCTCTTATAATAACTTTATCGAGGTATAATTCACATACCATACAATTCATGCACTCAAAGTGTACAATTTTATGGTTTTCAGTATATTCATAGAGTTGTACAACCATCATCACGGTCAATTTTAGAACATTTTCATCATCCCTAAAAGAAATCTCAGGCCCTCTAGCAGTCACCCCCTCCCCACCCGTTCCTGACTAATGCCCAACCATAGACAACCATTAATCTAATTTCTGTCTCCATAGATTTTCCTGTTCTGGATATTTCATGTAAATGGAATCACATGATATTTGTCCTTTTGTGTCTGGCTTCTTTCACTTAGCATGACATTTTCAAGGTTGCTCCGTGTTATAGCATGTGTCAGTACTTCATTCCTTTTTATTTCCAAATAATACTCCATTGTATGGATACACCACATTTTATTTATCCATTTATTAGTTAATGAACATTTGGGTTATTTCTACTTTTTTGCTATTGTGAATAAAGCTGCTGTGAACATTCATACAGAGTTTTCTGTGGACATATGTTTTCATTTCCTTGGCTCTACACCCAGGAGTAGAATTGCTGGGCCATAAAGTAATTTTATATTTGAAGAACTTCCAGACTTTTTTCCGAAGTGGCTTCACCATTTTACATTCCCACCAACAGTGCTTGAGAGTTCCAATTTCTTCACGTCCTTATCAACACTTGTTACTGTCTGTCTTGATTACGGTCATCCTTGTGGAGATGAAGTGGTATCTTGTGGTTTTGATTTGCGTTTCCCTGATAGCTTATATTTTCAAGCATCTGTTCGTGAGTTTACTGGCCATTTATATATCTTCTGTGGAGAAATGTTTGTTCAGATCCTTTGCCCATTTTTTAATTTTAATTTTTGTCTTTTTAATTGTTTTATTGTAATAGTTCTTTACATAGTCTAGATACCAGTCTCTTACCAGATATATGGTTTACAACAGCAGTCCCCAACCTTCTTGGCACCAGGGACTGGTTTCATGGGAGACAATTTTTCCCACGGATGGGGGTAGGGTGGTCCGGCAGGGAGGCGGAGCTCAGGCAGTGATGCAATGGATAGGGAGCAGCTGTAAATATAGATGAAATTTCGCCAGTTGTTCTTAATTCTGGGGTTGTCTTTTCACTTTCTTGATGATACCCTTTGAAGCACAAAAGTTTTTCATTTTTATAAAGTCCAATTTATCAATTTTTTCTTTTGTTGCTTTTGTTTTGGGGGTTATATCTAACATACCATTGCCTAATCAAAGGTTACAAATATTTATACATTTTGTTTTCTAAGAGTTTTACAGTTTTGGATCCTACATTTGAATCTTTAATCCATTTTGAGTCTATTTTATATATGGCAGGAAGTAAGAATCCAACTTCATTCTTTTGCATGTCGTCATATTACTTTTTAATGCATGTTGTCACATATACGTATCTTAAAAATCAAACTGCTTCTGCCTCTATTTTCTGGTCTTCACTTTCTGATGTGCTATCAGAAAATGTTTCTTTGTCTTTATGTAGGCTTCACAATTGTCTTTTTCCTGCAGTCCCCATCCCCTGGGCCATGGCCCAGTACTGGTCTGTGGCCTATTAGGAAATAGGCCTCATATCACCGCCTGAGCGCTACACCACCTCCCTTGCCACCCACGACACCCCACCCCCTCACCCTCAGTCTGTGGAAAAATTGTCTTCCATGAAACCGGTCCCTGGTGGCAAAAAGGTTGGGGACCACTGTAAATCCATACGTAATATTCTGACAATTCAATGTACTATGATATCTTTTTTTTTTTTTAACTAAATCTCCATTTGAAGCTGTACCATATCTTAAATCTTCCTTATCATGTTGAACATTTGGCTTTTTTCATGTTTGGGGCTCTTTTGGAAACAGCTGCTATGTTGGTTTATGTCCACATGGTTCTT
>CAUYSK010055415.1:0-24950 GCA_963575035.1 Avahi laniger | reverse complement strand
CGCAATGATGTAAGCCAATTCCTTACAACAAATCCCTTAATATGTATCTCCTACCGGTTTTGTTTCTCTAGTTGACCTTGACTGATAAAATCCAGACTGTGGCTCACACCTGTAATCCTAGCTCTCTGGGAGGCCGAGGCCAGCGGATTGTTTGAGCTCAGGAGTTTGAGGTTGCTGTGAGTTAAGATGACGCCAAGGCACTCTAGCCCGGGCAACACAGTGAGACGACGTCTCAAAAAAAAAAAAAAAAAAAAAAAGGTCAGGAGGGTAAACTTTACATTTGTGTACTTCACCACAGTTAAAAATAAAGTTAATGAAGCAATGAATGGGACAGAGAAGATTATGCTAAGAGAAGTCGACGGGACATAGTGGCTCACACCTGTAATCCTAGCACTTTGGGAGGCTGAGGCGGGAAGATCGCTTGAGGCCAGGAGTTCAAGACCAGCCTGAGCAAGAGTGAGACCCTGTCTCTACAAAAAAATAGAAAAATTAGCCAGGCATGGTGGTGCACGCCTGTAGTCCCAGCTACTGGGAGGCTGAGGCAGGAGGATGGCTTGAGCCCAGGAATCTGAGGTTGCCGTGAGCTGTGATGATGCCACAGTACTCTAGCCTGGACCAGAGAGCGAGACTGTCTAAAAAAAAAAAAAAAAAGTCTCCATGCAGCCGTATTCCCTATCGCTCCCCCTGCACCGAGCACACAGGAGAGCACGACCACAGGGAAAACTGACAGACTCTCAAAAGCAGTGTGAGCTTCTGACATGACTCCCATAGATCTGGAAGACTAAAATAAATAAGGATACAGAGGACGACATGTTATAATTTAAGATGCTGACTGGAATCGACAGATAAAAATTCCACACTCTTCCCGTGGGTTTATGGAACATTTATAAGAGGAAAAATGTGTAAGACCAGGGAAGAATCCACAATACATGCTAAGTACAGTGGTGGTCCATGATCTGTTCCCTGACCACTGTGCAATAAAACTAGCGATGAGCATTGCGGAAGAAACCAAAAAGCCCGAGCCACTGGGATTTATAAACTCTTACCTCCTAAAAATTCATATGTAAAAGAGGAAATAGAAACCACGAACATGGAAAATTCAGAACATATCAACAATGGGCATGAGACAGACAAACACTCAGTGGATGTAGCCAAGATGCCACGCAGAGGACTGACAAGCACGTTTCATTCCTAAACAAGAAAGAACAAAAACAAACAGATTAGGCATTCAAGGAAAAAAGCAGAGTAAGTGAACTCAGGAACTGGGCTTTTGGTGGTGGGGAGGGGAGACTAGTAACAGAGATTAGTCACTGTCCGTTCTGATCAAGAAATAACATGAAAACAGCAATTCACAAAAAGGGCAACTGCTCACAAATGCAGAGAACTAGAGAAATAAGATAACTGTGTATATAATGACATGTCGGATAAGGTGGCTATGTTGGTAGGAAAATATAAAATAACATCCTCGCTATAAGACAAAGAAAACCCAAGTGGACCAATAACTGTGCAAGATACTGAAAAGGTTGCCAATTATCCTCACTGCCAAGAAGGGCCTGGCCTGAATGGCTTTGCGGGCGGAAAGGAAGACCCTTTAGAGCTCAGCGGAACTGCTCATTCTGAGCAGCTGACCGTCCCCGCACAGAGGGAAAGAATAAATATCCACACATTTCTCTTGGGAAGAAAACTCAATACTGGAAATAAAATCCACAAAAGAAAGTGCAGAGCAGTCTCACTTAGGAATAATGAAGCAAAACTCAAAGTAAATGCTCATCAGTGGATGAGGCTGCCCAGGGACGTAAGGAGAGCCCGTTTATCCCGGAAACTCAGGACGAGTCCCAGCGCCTGCCCTTCTCCAGCAGTGCCAACACTGGCCAGCCACGGGGACGCAAAACTAGACAAGTTGCTGCGTGTGATATTAGATGGTTCTTCCTTAACACGGTAAAAGCGTACTTCATACATGGCAAGGAGATGCGTTCCCCATCCCTCTCCTACCCCAGCCCCACAAAGACTAAAGAGGCATCTGACATCAGCTGGACACTGATGCCGCCCGAAACACCTCTCCTGGCCACACCTCTCCTCTGAGCCCTAGATCCGGACGGATGCCTACCTGCCATCCTCGCCTGAACGTCCACAGGCAACACCTAACCCCATGAGGCTGCCGTGGATGGGGCTGCTAGATGAAGCAAATTACAGGCTGCCCTGTTATGTATGAATTTCAGAGAGACAATTTTTTTTTGTTGTAAGTATGTCCCAAATATCGCATGAGCCATACTTACACCAACACAACTTGCTCACACCCGGAGCCCTTCCCCAGCCTGTCCTGGTCCCTCCACCCCAGCACCTCCAGCCCACGCTGCGGGCCAGAGCCCAGGCTCTCTTAAACCATACGTCCCATCCTGTCCCCCACTCTAATCTTCTCTGAAGCTTTCCCACTGCCCTTGGAAAGAGATGTGAATGCTCACAGGAGCCGTCCCTTCTCCAGCACAAGCCTTGGCTCAGAGTCCTCTTTCCTACCATGCTTCAGTCAAAAAGGCTTCCAGAAACTTCCAAGAACCAGGGCCTTTGCACAACCATTCTTGCACTCTGGAGCATGCTTTCCAAGCTCCTCACCTCCAGCTCTGCCCCCGTGGCCTCCTGCATGAATGACACCAGTATATGCACTGTGTGTACAGAGCAGGGCTGCCCGCCTCCGCACTGGGGACAGACATTTGGGGCTATGTCATTCTCTGCTGGGGGTGGCCCCATGCTGTCCAGGACGTCCTATAGCAGGAGGCTGCTCAGTGGCATCCTGGCTTCCACCCTTCCCAGTCATGACCCTATGTAGCCACCCGTGTGACATGACAGAAGTTTCCAGAAGAAGTGCATCTGCCCACCTCTCCACCTCCCCTCTCACAAATATCTCCTCTAGAGGGGATGAGACCTATGCAGTGAGAGCCACCGTGGGCATCAGTCGCCACATGTCTGTTGAAGGGACTGTGCTTTCTAGACCTCTGCTCCCCACTGTGCTGTGCTGCGGGACACAGGCGCTGCTTTCATTCCAGCAGTACCTGGCCAGAGTACAACATGGCAGTTGTTATTTTGCAAACAATGGCTTGGTTGGGCAAATTGCTGGCTTTATCCCCCCAGGTGGAATCTGGCTTAGGACAAAACTCCCTGAGCCCTGTGTGGGGGTGCGTGGTCTTGGGGAACGTGGTTAGCACTGCCCAGGTCAGCTGTGCCTGGGCCCTATGTGTGAGCCAGCCCCGGGCCATAGGCCGCTATCTCCCTGCCCCCTTGGTTTCAGCAAACTCCCAGCCAACTCCAGAAGTGCTGTCCAGGGTCAAGGCACAAGGGGGGGTGACGCCAATGTGGGACAATGAGGGCCCTGGTGGGGGCATGCAGGAACACAGAAGGGCCACCTGCCTCAGCAATGGCAGGAGGGGTGGGAGGGCAGGCTTCAGGGAGGCTGGGCAGCGGTCTGGGGAAGGGGTGATCCTGGTGGGCCGTGGGCAGAGTAGACCCTGGGCAGGGCGGGACGTGTGGATGGCTTGGGTTCTGGTCCCAAAGAATCCACATGCGGGGGAGGGAGGCACTCTTGGAGCAAAACAAGGCGTCACCATGAGCTCTAGTGTGGATGTAAAATAAAGCCAACTGTGTCGCCCAGGCCCGCAAGGCCCCACACCCCTGCTGACACTCGCCAGTGGGTCCCCATGCACCCTGCTCCAACAAAGCCACTTGGAATCCGTGGTTTAAGCAATGATTAAAGTGTTGTCTTTTGGATGTCAAAGAAAATACTGAAATAAAGCCATCTTAGGAAAAAAAATCTTTTCCCTGAACAACAATAATGCCATTATGCTAAATGAATAAGGTCTTATTTAGGTCAGGAGCCCTCCTGTGGCGGCCAAATTGACATAATCCTCCTCACTGAAGAGAAATGAGTCCTCTAGGGGGCTGTCCTGCCCTGGAGTGGGGAGGGCTGGGGACAGGGATCCCTGCAGGGGCTCCATGGCGGGGGCGGGGAGAAGGCGAGCAGGGCAAGGGCACCTCGCTGCAGGGGGCTGGGAGCAGGGCAGAGCCCTGCTGGCATCATCTTTGCCTCTTTGCTTGCCACAAAGACTCTGGAGTGCAGAGGCCGTGGGCACACGGGTCCCACGCAGGTGCTGGGGCCACAGGGGCCCTGCAGCCTCGGTCACCCCTCCTCCCCTTCCTGGCTCCTAGTGTCTTCTCAGCTGCAGCGTCCCCTCCTCAGGAGGTCTCTGAGTCCCCAGAGAAGTAAGGGGCTCTTGGGCAGGATTCCCACAGCCCCCCAGGGGTGCTCTGATTACAGCCCCCTTAGCCCTGCTGTCTACCAGGCGCGGTCCCTCCAGGGGACAGACACTCAGCTCAAACATCACATGTGATGGGCTCACGTGACTGAAAAGGGTGCCCCACAGGCTCGATCTAGGGCCTCGAAAGCCGTCAGGAGCCCTCTGTCCATGTCACGGACAGGTATTCCTCCGTGGCTGGCAGGACAGACTCTGGCAGCGCACGCTCAGATCCAGCCTAGAGGAAGGACAGTTTTCCCCACGGCTCCAGCAGAAAACTGACTGTTCAGCCTGGGTCCCATCTCCTCCTCGGGACAATCCCAATGGCCATGCCTGGGAGAGGGCCCACTGAGGGACAGCCCACCACGCCACATGGACTCTGGGCCTGAGGGAGGGGCTCAGCACTGGAATTCACACTACACGTGGCACCCACATCACACCCTCTGCCAGATGCCAGTTTTAACTGATTAGAAGCTATGAAATTAGTTCATTCTTGGGGGGGAAAAATAAGAACAGCTTTTCCAACTAACTATTTGCCTCAAGTAAGGATTCCACCTAAAACATTTCCTTGTTGTGCTGCTAAACACCATTTCCATTGTGGATATAAACCTTTCTTAATAGCCCTGGCCTCAGACTGACAATACGCACACTGACAGGCATGTGCCTACAGAAGGAAGACAAAAATCCAGAAATTTCTTCCTGTAGCTAAGCACACAGAGAGGGTAAACAAACACACTGAGTTGATTAGCAAATAAGAATCGTCAGATTTGGACTTCAGGATTAGAACTGTGTCCAGATTTAAAAGCGCAGGACGATCTGAAGCAGTCACATACATTGCATTTCCTGTGATGTCTCAGTCATTTCCAGTTATACGTGTATTTATAAAAAAGTCATATTTCAATAAATATTGCATTCAAGAAAACCCCCAAAGCCACCAGCAAGGCAGCTAACTGGCATGCGTAGGACCAGCGACTGAGGAGGAGTTCAAACAGGACAGCACCAGCGGGCACTCCCCAAGTGAGGATGGGCTCGAAAAAACAGGAGCTTGCAATGCAGTCATCATAAAATAATCCTGGCTCACCTGGAGATGTCCTTCTTTTCTGGTTGATGAAAAACTTTTCAGTGGCTATATATAAAACTTTTAAAATGCATGTGGTCATATCAGAGTCTTCTGTAAAGAGAAGACTATACAGGGTGCTTAGAGAGAAAAGAATTACAGGTATAGTGAGATTTAATAACTGCATAAGAAAATATCTTGATTGTAAAATTGTCAAAGATAAATTCTTAAGCCTGTGGACCAGCACACATTTAAAAAAAAAAATTTCACATTGCCATTCTGGGTAGCAAAATCTTCATCACCAAGGAGATCTGGCCAGTGCTGCAGCTTGGAAACGAAACAGCATGTGCTCGGTAATTCTACTAATTACAGCTGAGCTCCAGTGACATTAATTTACTGATAACCTCATAAAGTTGTGTTTATTCTTCCAAGATATAACATTAGCCAGACCACTCAGAATAATGTTAAGATTACAGGACTTTGGACTTTCAGCAGAACATGAATTGTTTTCTTGGTAAACAAAGAAGGTCTTTATATGTGATCCAGACATAGTGTTTTATTTACATAAGCTTTAGAGGGTGCAGCCTCTGGACACTAGTAAAGGACATTTATTTATTTGTTTATCTGTTTTTTTAAAAATAAAATTACACAACCCAGCTCCCCGCCTTGCTAACAGAGAAATGTTTGTTTCTTAGGAAACGAAAACATTAAAGGCTTTGTGAAGCCACACGGATCCTAACACAACAGAGGAGAATAAAATTATAAGATTTTGCTTTTCACATAACTTTAGTCAACACTTAGGTTATATTCTCTTGAAGCCACCGAGGCTTTTATGCAGCTCTGACACTCCTTAGAGAGGTTTATAAATAGGGGCCAGGAACCTCGCGGCTCCTGTGAAGCCCTCTGCCCCTCTCCTAGGTGTGCCTGGGCAACCCCCACTGACAAGCCACCTTGCCATGAGCTGCTTCCCCAGCTGCGAAAACAGTGCTGCTGGTCACCCCTTCACCAGTGCCAGCACCCAGAGGGACCTGCGCAGCAGGTGTCTCTGACCAACACCTCCCTCTTGGGGAAAGGCCACAAGTACCACAAATCACTGTAGGGGTCCTCCGCGGGCACTGGGTTCTCCCACTCATGTAACCTATTTAGTTTTCATTAAAAGGTAGCTAAATACACGGAATAGCTAAAATAGTCTAGAAACGGTCTCTACTTTGCATTTTATGAAGATATCACAGACAATGGAAGTGAAGAGGACAATTTCTTGCTAAATCCGCTGCAGGTTACTGCCTCTCTACTGGTTGTTTATCATCTCGTTCAAAGCGGAAAGCCGAGCATGTTCTCTCTGCTCACCAAGGGCCCCGTCCCCCTTTAAATTTCTGTTAGCCAGAAGTGCCAAGTTAACAAGCAAGTAAACAAACAAAAAAGCTGTGGAAATGTCCCCGAAAAGGAAGACAGCTGGCCTCATTTCTGCAAAGGACATCATTTACAAATAAGCAATGCTGCACGCGACAAAGAGTTTTTTCAATTTCAGCTAATTTCCAGGTCACTGGACTATGGTTCTGATTTCCGAATACTGCACTAAATCTGCAAGGTGGCTGCTTTAGATTTACCTAATGTGATAGCCCAAGAAAGCCTGAGCCGGCAGAAGAGGTGCGGGGCAGGCGGACCCGCGCCTTTCGGAACGCCTGGCTCTCCTGACGTCCCCAAAGCGGTCCATTTTCCCGACACCTGGCGCAGCCCCGTGCGAACCCCCGCCTGCCCTGAGCCGCGGGACCTCCTGCCCGGAGCCCGGGCCTCGGCTGAGCGGCCGTGTGGACCCCTCCTCGCCGCTGACCCCGCACTGCGAGGCGGCCGCTCACGCTCAAGGGCAGGGGCCGGTGCCCCCGCGGCGCCCGCCTTCCACTGCCCTCCCCTCAAGGATGCCAGGCGAGGAGCCGGAGCTCACCGGGGACCCCTACTCACCCAGGAGCAGCCAGAGGCCGCAACGCGGGAAGCCGCGCAGGCCCCGGGCCATGGCGCGCAACCGAGCCGAGCCGAGCCGAATTCGGCCGCAGCGCGCCCCGCCGAGGACTAAGCCTGCCGCGGCGCCGGCCTGAGGAGACGCGCCCGGGGGCGGGGACGGGCGGGAGGCAGCGGCCGCGGCCCGGCCCACTGTGGCTGTACCGGCGGGTCGCGTGGGTCCGGTGCTGGGCAGACACCGGCCGGCCCGGGGTGCTGGGGGCGGGAAGACGCTGGGGTTGCGCCGTGCGGAGGGAGGTCTCCGGACCCCTCGGGGGCGGCACCCTGGGATCCGGGAGCAGCCTCCTGAAATGTTCACCGAACAAGTCTCCTAGACAACTGGGAACCGGCGCCACCGCGGTCGGTCTCGATCTGAGCACCCTCCTCTCCTAGTGGCCTGGGTGTGGCCACGGCTGCCTCAAGTTCCACATCTACCTCTCCGCCCAGGTGCAGACCCTGGAGGAGTCGGTGGAGGCAAACGCAGCCACTCGCCTAGGGAGACCCATAGAAATAAAAAAGGACACCCACGGACGAGGAACTGGAATGCGGACATCTGCAGGATGAGTGGCGTGGCAGAGTCGGGAGGAGAGCAGGGCAGGTATGCACGAAGGCCAGAGGGCTGGAGGGAGCAGGGCTCTTTTGAAGGACTGAAGGTGGCCTCGGTGGCCTCACTAAGGATGGGTGGTGAGAGGTGAGAAGAGGCCCACAGGAAGCTATGGGCCTCGGAGTCCTGACCCTGAACTTAAAAGCAAGGGGCTTCTAAGTAGAAGAGGACATACTTGCCTTGGGGCGTGGGGGGTGGATGTATCAGTTTATGTAAAGTGATGAGAGAAAGGCTCCCTGGAGTGACACGAGATCAGCTGGGGAAGCCTAGCGGGCGTGGACGGGGAGCAGCTTAAAGGAGGCAGGAGCCTGACCTGGGCTCTCGCGGCTTTACTGGCTGGATTTCACCTTGCAGTAGTGGTTCCTTCTCGTAACATCCTGTCTCAAGAACTCCTAGTAACCGAGTAAATTTATGTTCATGCTAAGGAATACACCATTGCCCTTGGAGGGGGAATCGCCACCCTCGTGCAGTGCCCATGGCTATCTCCTTAGTGGCAAAAGGTTCATACGTGGTGCCGCACCGGGCACACAATATTGCTGAATGGCCATTTCCTCACAAGAACAGGAATGAAAGGGGACAGCCTGTGGCTGAGAGGCTGCTGCCACCTGCTGTAAGATCAGAGAAGGGGTGGCGGCTGACAGCAGGGTGGCCATTCATCCCTTCTTTTGAACACAGCTGAGGGCACTCAGCCAGCATGCCTACCACCTGGAGGCACTGTGTCCTGAGACTGAGGGGTCTGGTAAGATGGCAGGGGAGGGCACATATTCTGTTGGTTAGCCCCCCTTCTTGAACCCTAGGAAGACAAACCCCGTCAAGTAGCCTGGCTTCCCCACTTCATTCAACAGACATTTGAGTCCTTACTATGTGCTAGGTAAACAATCAAGCCCTGCCCTTCAACTGGTGAATCTAGTGGGTGACCTCTAAAACTATCAATGATGACATGAGTGCTACAATACAGGAACCATATGGAACAAGGGACACCTGCCTCAGCTGCAGTGTAAGAAGACAAAGGAAGATTCTGGACAAAATGCAGCCCTAGGCAGTCTTGAGCCTGGGCGGGAGACAACTGCACAAGGGGATGGCAGACAGAGCACAGGTCCGGTGGCCTGAGGCCGTGCTGCATAACGGCACGGCTAAGGAAGGAGTTGGTGCCAGTGCAGCCCTGGGACAGGTGCACTGTGAATCCTGCACTGGGTGACAGCGAGTCACCAGTGAGGGAGAATCTGCATGTCTCTGTAGCTGTCACTGCCACTCCACACTCAGGTCCCCACTGTTGGCGTGTGTGTTCCTACAGCTGGCACCTGGGAATCCTTTCAGGAATCCTTTCCAGCATTTTCTCTTTGAAGCTTAACTGCTGGAGGAGGCAAAGTCAGGTGGGGAAGCCACTCCTCTCCATTTTCTCACACAACCTCTAAAAGACACATGGTTCCTAATAAGACAAAGCATATTTCTCAAGCTCACATGCTTTTGGAAGATCACAATTCTCTGAAGAATGCTGAAGTGGGGGCATAACACCCTGTGGCACATTCTCTCCTAATGATTTTCACTTCTGCATATCTTGGGTCTGGATAAGAGATTTCTTAGTAACTACTATGGGTGAACCCTTCTTTGTCCCTACAGTGATACATATCACAGTAGTTGACTTTAGCCCTGGATAGTTTTTTTGTGATTTGTGTTGTGTTTCCGACTGGTAACAGGTAGTGTGGACAATCAGTCCTCTTCTGGGACACCTTCATCTACATGGACATTAGGTTAAACAACAGAAGAGGTGAGGAAATGGCCAAGTGCTTCACTGCATACACTGAAGGCTTAAAGACGCAATCTAGATAGGTCAACAAGACCTGATCAACACAAATTCACAATTAACATAAAACTTCTGCTTCCAGCCATGAGGAAGTAACAGGACTGGATTTACTTCCTGCCTTAAACTAAAAAAACAAAAACTGTACAAAATGTATGAAACAACAGTTGTCACACTGGACCACAGGCAGTTCCAGGATCCCTGAGAACAGGGAGACAAATCAGGTGATCCCTAGGACTGCTCACTACCTGGGTTTCCAGACCACAGGTAGGGAAAAGCAACCCAGAGTCAGGGAAGCCAGAGAGCTAGAGTTGGCACGGCACAGCACTAGAGAGAAGAGAGCTACAGAGAACATGCTCAGGAGATCCGCAGAGGGTCCCCTTCAGTCTCACGCACACATATAACATACGGATACTACCTGAGGCAGGGAAAAGAACCAAAGAGCTCACAACCATCTGGGAATAGTTCCAGTTCCCACCAATCATAGAGGAAAAACCTGGAAACACATAGACCATCAGAGAGAATATTTAGAAAAGTAATGCCTCAGTAGTTGGGCAAAATTATAAACGCTGTTCTGGTGCTACCTAACAAAACTTAAAAGCAAGAACTAACAAGAGCAAAGGATTTCCAAGTAGCCACTACATTCCAGAACAGACTTTAAAAGAGCACAAGAGAACCATGAGACAACTTCAAGTGGCCTAATATGGGGTTTGTAATTGGAGTCTGGAGAAAGGGGGACAGGTAATATGTGAAGAACTATGTGAAACAGATTCTATGAACCTATAGACTCAAGAACACCAGCAAACCCCAAGCATAAGGATCATGAAGAAAAATACGCTAAGGTACATCACCATCAAATTGCTTAAGCCAATAATAAACAGAAAACCTTAAAGGCAGCCAGAGAAAAAAGACATTATGTACACAAGAATGCATATAAGGGTGACAAAAAGAGTTCTCACAGAAAACAATGCAAACCAGAAAACATCTTTTAGTACTGAAAGGAAAAAAGCATCAAATGTCCTAGAGACAGTTTTTCAATAATTTGCTGATACAGAGGGGAAGATTTTGCTGGGGTTCTATCAGGCTGACAATTTAGAGGCTAAACTTCAGGTTTGGAAGATGGGTTTCTAAGCAGCAACAACTTAGTTCTGTGAGTTTTTAGATAGTACAATTGTTAGATAAACATTAATGAAATGGATCTGGGGCACTTAGCTTCATCAAGCATCAGGTTTTCAAATCCCCCAAGGGAGTCCTACTGTTAGA
This sequence comes from Avahi laniger, assembly GCA_963575035.1. NCBI lineage: Eukaryota > Metazoa > Chordata > Mammalia > Primates > Indriidae > Avahi > Avahi laniger. Next base: position 13,947 of record CAUYSK010055415.1, on the reverse strand, counting down.
ACCAGGGATCTGCAAGTAGCCGAGGAGAACAGTGGTTACATCTTCTTATTCCTCCAATACCCTCCCCAAATGAAACAAAACACAGGAAGTAAAAAGTAAATTCTACACAAAACTGTGTCCTCAGTATCATTTGGAGAAATTTAGGACTGAAAAGTAACTGCCCTGCCCGCAGCCAGCCATAAGCTTAGTGGTGAGCAAAGGCAGACTGAGGAAAACCGTGAAGCAGACAGAAGAGGGGGGCTGGCGAGTGAAGGGGCCTAAAAATGATGTGGAACAATCTCCAGAAAGATGAAATATTAACACTCCAGATACGAAAGTTTAAAAAACTCCAATATCATAAAAATGAACAAGAGAAGAGTCCATCCAGAGCTACTGCAGAAAATCAGGAGATAAAATTTCACAGAGATAAACTGAAGAAACCCCCCACCCTCCAGGAGACGACTACAAATGTAACATAACCATGCTGAGGTGGATCAGGAAAATAAAAGACACATCCTAAGTAAATTTAGAATACAGTACTTTGCATGCTATAAAGCTAAAGACAAAAAGAACTGTATACAAATGCTGTATTTCAGTTAGTAAATCTATTTCTCACAGTGCTATGGTTTAGCAGCCCTGTAATGACTTTATGTACATACTGGGATTAAACAAATAAATGTATTGTGGATAAAACTGTGAGCCAGATTTCTCACTATTGGTGAAAGTAGAAATAACAAAGAGATAGAAATTCAAAGTATCAGTATGAACACAGATATATACTGTACTCCTGACTAGCTATATAGAAATATAGGTGTCTATATGCATAGATTAATAGACATACACATATTTCTTAGCTATATCTACTGAGAGCGCCTAAGGCCAACCCCAACAGCAATGAGCACATCTACTGACCAGATCTTGTTTTTTTTTTTTTTTTGAGACAGAGTCCTGCTCTGTTCCCCAGACTAGAGTGCTGTGGCTCACAGTAACTGGCTTACAGTAACCTCAAACTCCTGGGCTCAAACAATCCTCTTGCTTCAGCCTCCTGAATAGCTGGGACATACCACTGCACCTGGCTAATTTTTTCTATTTTTAGTAGACGGGACCTCACTCTTGTTCAGGCTGGTCTCAAACTCCTGAGCTCAAGCGATCCTCCTGCCCCAGCATCCTAAAGTGCTGGGATTACAGGTGTGAGTCACTGTACCATACCCTTATTCTAAGAAATATTGAGGCAGGCTACAGACACACACAGAAGAGAAACAAAAATAAATTAAGAAAGTAGAATGAAGTAAAACAGATTAATTTCAACAAAATCAGGGCAAAGTTAATATGCAAAAAGATGCATCATTATACACTGCTAGTTGACAGCACTGCCAGCAGCAGCGAACCTCGACTGAACGCTCTTTACACTGTGACAAATGCAGCGGTGAGTGCCTCATCCCTGTGAGGGCAGTAAGCTTTTCTCTACAGAAGACCCTTCAGAGCCTGCATTCTTAGACAGGAACCATTAAAGACGAACCACAGGTTTGGCTATCAGCTTCCTGGCAGTTAAAGCAAAAGCCCTTTATAGCAGTCAGTGTCCATGATATACACAGTGAAGACATCTTCTTATCTGTCTGGAGATTACTATCAACCCTAACTATCATAATGTTATTAAAGTATAAATTCAATGTAAATACTAGTAACCGGGAACTTATATAACACTTGGAATTCATACATAATTCCCCCCCTCCAGTCAAAATCTAGACAAAGATACACAGAATCTGTAAATAATCTTATATTATTCCTGATAGTTTATAGAGAGAACAATTGTTTTCTATTGCTTATGTAACATATTACCATTAACTTGGTGACTTAAGCAATATAAATTTATTATTGAATTTATACTTCTGGAGGTCAGAAGTCTGACATAGGTCTCACTGGACTAAAATCAAGGTATCAGCAGGGCTGTATTCCCTCTGGTGGCTCCAGGAAGCATCTGTCTCCTTGCCTGTTTCAGCTTCTACAGGCCACCCCAGTCATTGGCTACTGTCCTCAAAGCCAGCCACTGAGCAGAGTTCTCTCAATGCCATTTCTCTGGTTTTCTCTTTTGCCTCTTCTACTACTTTTAAGGACTCATGTAATTAGACCAAGCCCAGCTGGATAATCCAGGATAATCTCCCCCTTTCAAGGTCAGCTAATTAACAAACATTACTTACATCTGCAACCTTAATTCCCTTTGCCATATTAGACACATTAACACGACATCTTAGGTCATTGTTCTTCCCACATATTAAACATTTTACTATTATGTGCCATGCATACATTTGACAATTAGAAACAATGGTTGACAGTGAAAAAGCAATACTTAAAAGTCAATATATACAGATTACTGGTTGAGCACCCATTTCTTTGAAACTACCTGTTACACTGAGCTTCTCAGTCACACATATTTTTGCCTTTGACCAGAATTCAGATTGGCATCAGGCAGAGCCTATCGGGAATATTTAGTCCCACTTTTTTTGCTGACAGTCTTAGGGTATTTATAACATCTCAGATCTTTAGTTATCTCCAAACATAATTGTCTATATATGTTGATATTGTTAAGTGCTCTTTGGTACCCTAATACTCCAGTATGAAAGAAAAATGATTTTGAGCAATATACATACGACAATTATGTGAAATTCTGCTAGTAAAAATTTTTGAAAACTTGGACAATCTGACCAGTCTTTAACAATTCTACAAGAATTTTACATAATTATCTAATATCAAATTAGAGATTTTATAGAGTAGGATAAACAATGATTTTTCACTTGAGGTTCCAAAAGATTCATGAAGTATAACTCTAGTTTCTAAATTTAACTAGGGAAACTTAAGAACAATTCGCTATCAATTTACTGATCACAGTTGAAAGCCCTTTAATTTGCAAAAGTTGCCTGATCTTTACTTGCAGTTTTTGGAGAGTACTTTTTTATCGCAAAAGACCTGAAAGTTATAATTTCAAATAATCCTTCCTATACTTTACTTTCCCCAAATCAAATGCAGTAATTCTGTCTCTATGTTACTGTTAAGAGGGAATTCCACTTTATCATTCCTTTTAGAAACAAAATGACTAGAGGTATGCTTATTTTTGCTAGTATGTTGAAAATAATGTCTGTTCCATGTTGCAGGTGTATTCAGTGCTAATTCTGAATGTAGTCTTTTAATGTCAGTAACCATGTAATTTAACAATAGGGAAAAAATCCTATAATTTTAGGATTCTAATTTGATGTATGGCCCAAACCAACAATTCTCAAGTTTCATTAAATAGGGTCCTTTTAAATTTTAATTTTTTTCTGGAACCCAATTCCTGGTAGACATTGGAGTAGATGTGTTAATAACTGGATACCAACTAATATATGAAATAAAACCTTATTCTCAAAAATCCTATAAAAGAGGAAAATTTTGAAATCCAGTAGTTTGATATAGCCTTACCATCCATGTATCTTCTGCATACATACTCGTAGGTTAATTTACACTTGGAAAATGCCATCGAACCTGTAGAAAGTATTAAATTTACAGTGGCAATACAAATTACCTGCCTTTTTAAAATATAAATACATCAAATATAAATGTTAAATGAGTAATTTTTAATCAAGTGACACCAACTAAATATTGGACGCTCTAAACATTTTAAACATTTGAAGAACAAAAAGCATACTTAAATTTTAATCTTACTATTAGTAAAAATGCAACTTTAAACAGTATGTTACTTTCAAAAAGTATGCAATTAAAGAAGCTTATATTCTATATTGCTATTAAAGTACAAAATTAGCCTTTTAAAATCATTCCAATTTACACTCTAACATAATATAACAGAGCTTATCAGAAAATGAATGAAAGCAATGCGGTGACCATTTAAATTTAAGTACTTTACCAAAGCACTCATGGGTTCATCATTCCCAGAGAAAACCGGGATAATACACCTGAATGTTTTATACTGAGGTCATAAAAATGCATCAAATGTATCACAGCAGTAATTCAATTATCTTGGAAGGTTAAAAATATACACGTCCCAAAATGTTGTGTATCTACAGATTCAGTTTATTTATCTGCTATCCTATGGTCCAAAATAAGAGTCTTAAGACAACTGAAAACTGTAACTAAGACATGAACCCCACAGGTACATTACATTTTTTTAAATGTATTGAAATCATTTCACAAACCTCCCCTCAGTCAATATTTTAAAGAACCAATTTAATAAAGGCTTTTTAAGTGGACAAGATTATTTTTTCTAATCCAAAATATGGAGCTCGAAGGCTCTAAGTAATGAGTTCAAAATACAGTTTGGTAACTTATTAAAATTCTATTTTTTATATAGAGAAGATCTTAATATCATAGAGGCAACTGTTGCTAAATTTTAAAGGACGGCTATAAAGTAGAATATTTTAACAGCTAAGTCCATTTATGAAGCCTATTTAATTACATTATTTTGTATTACTTTTTTCTAAGTGCTGTAGGACATTCTCTGAAGCAGGGAACTCATGCTTTCCGAGGAAATCCTATAGGGTCAAGATGAGAAGAAAGAAATCAACAACAAATAAACAAAGGTGTCAATTAAGCTAAATCCAAAATTCCAGAAAAATACATAATTAGTTATCAGTATACTCTATTAAACCGATCATTTTGATAAAACTCATTTATCATATACATGAATATCATATACTCTAATGGTTTCGACTGTTTTTCCCAAAAATTTGTAAGTAGTAATATTGAACACCTTTTTGTGTGCTTATTGGCAATTTGTGTATCTTCTTTGGAGAAACATTTATTCAGATCCTTTGCCTATTTTTTAATTGGGTGGTTTTCTTGTTGTTGAGTTGTAGTTCTTTATATATGCTGAGTATCAATCCCTTATCAGATATATTGATGTCATGAAATATGAAATGTCTGATTTTGAATCAAAAGTGTGGTTTATTATATCTTAATCAGGAAGCAGTACAATTAATCAAAGTATGTGCCTAAACTACTGACACAGTTTTGACATCTTAACAGTAGCTTGTTTTTGTCAGCAGTGAAGAAGCCTGGAGAGCGAATGGCAATGAAATCTCGAAAGGTGTTTTCCACAGCTTGTTGAGAATTGAGTATTTTTCCTTGCAAGAAGTGGTCCAAAGCCTGGAAGAAGTGGTAGTCAGTTGGTATAAGGTCTGGTGAATATGGTGGATGACAGAGAGTTTTCAAGTCCAGACTCTGTAGTTACAGCAATGTTGTTTACGTAACGTGTGGTTGCGTATTGTCTTGTAAAAGGATTGGCCTGTCTCTATTGACCAATCTTGGCTGCTTAATTGCAAGCATCCTCCATCATTTCATCCAATTGGTTGCAGAAGATATCATGGTAATCCATTGACCAGGCTTCAAGAAGCTGTAGTGGATAATACCAGTGCTGGACCACCAAAGAGACACCATTAGCTTTTTGTGATGAATATTTCGTTTTGGACTGTGTTTCGGCATTTCATCTTTATCCAACCATTGTGCCAAATGCTTGCAATTGTCAAAAATAGTATTTTTCATCACACATAACAATACAGTGTAGAAATGGCTCGCCTTTATGTGGTTGACAGCAAAGAAAGGCAAGCCTCGAGACAATTTCTCTTCTGATGCTCATTTAATTTATGCAGAACCCATGTATTCGGCTTCTTTACCTTGCCAATTTGTTTCAAAGGGTCCAATGTTGTTGGAACAGTAACGTCAAACCTTGCTGCTAATTCACACGTCCATTGAGATGGATTCGCTTCCACTACAACTTTTAGCTCATCATTATCCACCTTTGTCTCAGGTTGCCCACGTGGCTCATTTTCCAGATTAAAATTACCAGATTGGAACTTCAAACCATCGATAATACTAGGTGTTCATTAGCCATATCCTTCCCAAACACTTTGTTGATATTTTGAGCTGTCTGCACTGCACTGGTTCCATGATGGACTCACATTCGAAAATAACACGAATTTTTGACTTATCCATGGTTTCACAAAAATTGCCCCTCCAAAAAACTTTGAAAGATAATCATAAGCCAAAATGTGAGTTTGAAAGACTGAGGATATACCTTCATAATAAAAATAAAACAAGAAGTGTCAAAGTGAAATGTCAGAGATATCAGCTGTCAAACTTTGTACTTAAGGAAATCGGACATTTCTTAATACTTAATAACCTAACACAATTTGCAAATATTTTCTCTCATTCCACGGGTTGCCTTTTTACTTTTGATATTGTCCTTTGATGTTCAAAACTTTTAATTTTAATAAAGTCTGATTTATCTTTTCTTTTACTGCCTGTGCTTTGGTGTCATATCTAAGAGATCATTGACAAATTCAATGTTTTGAAGGTTTTTCACTGTTTACTTCTAAGAGTTTTATAGTTTTTACTCTTATGTTTAAGTCTTTGATCCACTTTGAGTTAATTTTTGGATATGGTATAAGTAGAGGTCCAACCTTTTTGTATGCTTTTTAAAATTGTTCTTTTAGGGTTGCCCCCAAAATTACAACATGCTTTCTTTAGTTATCAGAATCTCATATCAACTTGTACACGTGTGGAAAAGAGAGTTAACATAGTAGGCCTGAGACTGCTATCCTCAGGAAGACCTGCTTGCAAGGGTGGCCCTTGGTTGATGTCTGGAAACTACAATTTGTTAGAGTGGAGGGTGGGGGGAGGTTTCTCACCATTTCCAGAACTGATGAGTACCTCACCATTTTAAAACTGTATAACAATGTGGTTTATGCCGAACAGCAGCTTGCTTTCTGAAAGAGTCTGGAACTTCAGTATGTGTTAGGCAGAGGGTCCATACATGAGCAACCTCCAGTAAAATTCCTGGCATTGAGTCTTGAATGAGCTTCCTCGGTAGACAACATTTTGTAGATGCTGTAATAATTGATTACTGGAGGAATTAAGCAAACCCTGTGTGACTCCACTGAGAGAGGAATCTCAGAAGCTTATTTCCTCCAGACTTCATCCCATATGTCTTTTCCCTTTGCTGATTTTGCTTTGTATCTTATAATAAATCACAGCCATGAATACAACTATATACTAAGTCATGTGAGTCCTCCAGCAAATGCTGGAGCCTGGAGTGATTTTGAGGACCCCCAAAAAAGGACATTTTACCCTCTTAATAAATTGCAAGGTGCTTAAAATAGTTAATTACCTCAACATTACTAGCATTGTCATGTATTTTGATTAGATCCCCCCAACACCATTATTATTTTATAAGTCAATTATTGAGATATACCACATAATTACTCTTTTTAAATCTTCATTTTTCCTGTACCTTTGACTTTTCACTTAAAATTACTTTCCTTCTTCCCAGAGAATGCTATAGTATTTTCTTTAAGTGGGTCTTTTTCTAAAGTAAAAAATCAGGTTTTTTTATTTGTGTGAAAATGCATTTTACATTTATTCTTGAAGGCTCTTCTCTGGGGTGTAGAATCCTAGAGGCATATAGAATTACTTGACAGTTTATGTTGAGAATCAGATATCAGTACAATTGCTGCACTCAAGGTAAACTTTTTCCCTTCAGCTGCTTCACAGATTTTCTTTTTGCTTTGATTTTTTTAAGCAGTTTTTCTTGGATGTACTGAGGTTTTTATTTTTCCTACTTGGGATTTAAAAGGGTTTTACTGAATTTGTGTCTTGATGTTTTTCATCATTTTCAAATATTTGAGCCATAACTTTTTCAAATATCATATCTGCTCTATTTTCTCTTTCCTCTCCTTTTTTCTGTTAAAACTCCAGTTACACAAATATTAGAAATCACCACAGGCAGACTTCGGAGATATTGTGGGTTTGGTTCCAGACCACTGCAATAAAGTCAATTAGGTGACTTTTTTGGTTTCCAAGTGCATAAAAAAGTTATGTTTACACTGAAATACTGTAGTTTATTAAGTGTACTACAGCATTGTCTAAAAACATAATGTACCTACCTTAATTTAAAAAATATTTTATTGCTAAAAATTGCTAATGATCATGTAAGCCTTCGGTGAGTCAATCTTTTTGCTGGTAGAGGGTCTTGCTTCACTGTTGATGGCTGCTGATCAGGGTTACGGTTGCTAAAGGTTGAGATGGCTGAGGCAATTTCTTAAAATAAGACAATAATGTAGTTTGACACTTCGATTGACTCTTCCTTTCACAAAAGATTTCTCTATAGCATGCAGTGCCGTTTGATAGCATTTAACACATAGAACTTTCAAAACTGGAGTCAATTCTCTCAAACCCTGCTGCTTTATCAACTAAGTTTATGTAATAATATAAATATTTTGTTGCCATTTCAACAATGTTCACAGCATTTTCACCAGTAGGTTCCATCTCAGGAAACCACGTTCTTTGCTCATCCACAAGAAGCAACTGCTCATCCATTCAACTTTTATGATGAGATTGCAAAAATTTAGTGACTTTCAGACTCCACTTCTAATTCTAGTTCTCTTGCTATTTTCTGCCACGTGTGCAGTGACTTCCTCTACTGAAGTCTTCAACCCCTCAAAGTCATCCATAAGGGTAGAAATCAACTTCTAAACTCCTGTTAATGTTGATATTTTGACCTCCTCCCATGAATCACAAATGTTCTTAATGGCATCTAAGAATGATAAATCCTCTCCAGAAAACTTTCAATTTACTTTGCCCAGATCCATCAAAGAAATCAGTATCTATGGCAGGCTAAAGCCTTACAAAATACATTTCTTTCTTTTTTTGTTGAGACACGGTCTTGTTCTGTCACATAGGCTGGAGTGCAGTGGTGCAATTAGCTCACTGCAGCCTCGAACTTCTGGGCTTAGCGGGATCCTCCTGTGAAATATATTTCTTAAATAATAAGACTTGAAAGTTAAAATTACTCCTTGATCCACAGGCTGAAGAATAGATGTTAGCAAGCATAAAAACAACTTTAATATCCTTGTACATCTCCATCCGAGCTCTTGGGTGACTAGGTGCATTGTCGATAAGCAGTAATATTTTGAAAGGAATCTTTTTTTCTGAGCAATAGGTCTCAAGAACAGGCTAAAAAGATTCAGTAAATCATGAACACAGTAAACAGATGTGCTGTCATCCAGGCTTTGTTGTTGCACTTACAGAGCACAGGCAGAGTAGAATTAGCATCATTCCTAAGTACTCTTGAATTGTCAGAACAGTAAATGAGAATAGGCTTCAATTTAAAGTCACCAGCTATATTAGCTTCTAACAAGAGTCAGCCTGTCCTTTGAAGCTAGGCATTGACTTCTCTAGCTATGAAAGTCTTAGATGATATCTAATAGAAGCTATTTCTTCTACATTAAAAATCTGTTGTTTAGTGTATCAACCTTCATCAATTATCTTAGCTAGATCTTATGGATAACGTGCTACAGCTTATCCATCAGCACTTGCTGCTTTACCTTGCACTTTTATGCTATGGTTTCTTTACTTAAGCCTCATAAAGCAATAGCTAGCTTCATACTTTTCTGCAGCTTCCTCACCTCTCAGTCTTCACAGACTTGAAGAGAAGACCCTGCTCTAAATTAGATTTTGGCTTAGGGAATATTGTAGCTGGTGTGATCTATCCAGACCACATAAAATTCTCTGTATCAGCAATAACACTGTTTTGCTTTTTTGTCATTCATGTGTTCACTGGAATGGCACTTTGCATTTCCTTGAAAAACTTGGCCTTTGCACTCACAACTTGGCTAACTGGTGTGAGAGGCGTAGCTTCCTCTGAGCTTTTAAAATGTCTTCCTCATTTTTTGTAGAGATGAGGTCTTTCTATGTTGCCAACGCTGGTCTCAAAACTCCTGGCCTCAAGTGATCTTTTTGCCTCAGCCTCCTGAAGTGCTGAGATTACAGATGTGAGCCACTGTGCCCACTGGCCATGATTATTTTTGATTGTATGTACTTATTTATAAAATAAACAAGTACAAAATTGTTGGCATAAATAATTTGAGGCCTAAACTGATATTATTTTCTTCCAGAGAAGTCTTACTTTCATTTTTTCCAGGTGCCTGGCAGAACTCATAACCCAAGATCATCTCAGTCTAATTTAGTGACTAAATTCTGAAGCTGAGTTACAACCCTTCTGAGGAACATGTATTTCTAGTTCAAACTTACTCTCCTAAAGTACAGCTCTTTGGGGTCCCAACTCCCATGCTGAGAATTTACCAAGACCCCATCACCCCTGGCTGCAATGCTATCAAAATGGCCCATGAACTCCTAGCTTCCCTTCTGCAAATAATACTGGGGGAAAGTGGCCCCAAACACTGGGTGTACTTAGAGACTGCTCTTTGTACCCTGATCCAGTAATTCATCATTATCTTGATAGCTCATCAGTGCCTTCAAGCAGATGTTTTTTTATATTTATTCAGCTTTTCTAGTTGTTCTCAGTGGACAGCTGGCTTGAGTCATCTACACACCTATAACCGGAAACAGAAGTCTCTACTATTTTGTAAAAAGGTATTCTATATGTTCACTGGTGGTCATTTTAAAATATATAAACAAATTCTTTGATATGCCTTTCTTTAAGAGGTGGAGTTAAATTTCCCTCCACTTGAGTATGAGCTGCATGTAGTGACCTTCATCTAACAGAATGTGGCAAAATGATGGATTGTGGTTCCTGAGGGTAGGTCAAAGCAGTTTCCATCTTGCTCTCTTGCTCAGGAGAAGCCAGCTGCCACAACGCAAACGCATTCAAAGAACCCCTATGGAAAGGCCCATATAGTAAGGAATTGAGGACTCTTGCCAACAGCCATGTGAATGAGCCATCTGAGGAGATCCTCCAGGCTCAGCATGGCCTCTGGATGACTACGGTCCAGGCCAACTTCTTTACTGCAACATGAAAGACTCTGAACTAAAACTACCCAGCTAAGCCACTCTTGAATCTTAATCTGCAAACTGTGAGGATAAATGTTAAACCAATCAATTTTGGGGTAAATGGTTTTATATTAATAGTAATATGTTTGTTTTTAAATTTTATATTATTTTTAATTTAATATCATTCATTTTATATGAAAAATGAAATTGATAACTTAAAATTTTAAATTAATATTTAAACAAAAAAGAGTATGATTGTTTTACCTCGTTTTTATTCCTAACTGGAAGTAGAGTTTTTCAGAACAGATGAAGTCATTTCCACAATAGTATTAATAGATAATCCATTCAGAAAACCTTTATGATTTATTCTTACTTCCTGAAGAGCTTCTATAATATTGTCTCTATGCAAAAGGAAAACATACATGAGCATTTGTCTTTTCCAAAGTAACACATTCTGACTATAGCTAAGTTATTGAACTATACTTTTACATAAAAAGCTTACAACCAATTAAAATATAATTTTAGTTGTTACCTGCTGACTTCTGGGTGTAGTTCAGCCAGTCTCTTCATGATCTTGGTGAAGCTACGCAAGTTCAATGTATTTGGAGGTATGAATCTAATAGGTGCATCAGGTAATAATTTAGCAGATTCGATTTGTTTACAATTCTTCTTGACACCCTAAATAAGCATTTTGAAAGTTTTCTTATAACCATTACATAGAGATAATCCAGCTTATTCAATTAAAAATAAATTTTAAAATTATAAATAAAATAAAATGTTCTAAAAATTTTACTTTAAGATTATTTATACCAAGTAAATTTACTTCAGCTGTGTTCAGGGCCATATATTAAAAAAACATGCCCAACATATTTTTTTTATAGTAATGATAAAGTCTATGAGACTATGTCTAAATCAGTCTTTCTCAACTGGGATTCCTCCTCTGAACCACAGAACACAGAAAATGATGTAACTGACATAACTAGATCCATTCTAGATGCACAGGACAGAGGTTAACCCATTAAATAAAATGAATGTTTTAGGATTAGGGTATTAAAGCTTAATTCTTTTAATCAATCCAACTGAGAAAGGCTGGTCTGAAGAGTAATTATAAATATTCTATATTTTATTTATTAAATACTGTACGTAATGAACACAAACTATATGTCTAGAAGTATGTCACAGGTTGTGGGGGGAAAACTAGTAATATAAAGTGCAGCCCGCTCCATTTGTGAAAAGATAAAATTAAAATGATCAATTAGTTACTATTAACCATGCAAGTAGACTATAAATTGTGGGAAACTACTGTAAATCCCACAGAAGTTCAACAAAGGAAGGGCTCAGACTTTAAATCCTACATGAAAAGTCAGGGCAAAATACACAAAATATTAGCTCTGCCACATTTGAATATTACATATTTTACTTATTGCCATATTTCCCCCACTAGATTTAAGCTTCCTAAGAGCACAGATTTTGTTCACTGTTGCTTTCCCAGTTCCTAGAATAATGTACACAGTTGGTACGTAATAACTCTTTGTTGAATAAATAAAAGATTGGAATGCAGTAGTTTAAAATGATACTTGAAACCACAGAAAAAATGAGCTCTCCAAGAAAAAGCCAAATTACTGGTATGTAATAGCAACGATAATAGCTATACTTACTGAGTACATTCTCAGTACATTGTACTAAGAATTTTTCTGCATTAAGCTCGTTTAAACTTCTAAATATTTGAGGTAAGAACTATTATCCCCATTTTAAGATGAAAAGCTTAGAGAGGTTAAGTAACTCTCCCAGAGTCACAGGATGAGTAGGAGGCAGAGCCAGGTTATAAATAGAAGAGTTGTTTTTAATATCATGATTCTGCCTCTCATTGTAGACAATAAATATTTTCTAAACAATAGAATGTTGAGAATCTGAGAAAAAAAAGGAAAAAGAAATTGCTACAAAGGTGGGCGTACTTGGAGTATAGTTTAACAAAGATGGTAAAAGGAGCTTCCCTATCCATATACTATAAGACAACTACTACCGATAGCCCACAGGGCCCTATTTATACCTTCCCTCTGCCAACCTCACAGCCCACTGCCACAGCTGACTAGACAAAGTATGTTGTCTTTGAGCTAATTTAAGACCAAAATCACAGGCTGGATCAATTAGATTTCCTGTTAAAGAATGTGGAATTGGAATAGGAAGCAAATTAATCAGTCAAACTGAAAATACTGTAGAGTCAGAATTAAGTAAAACAAAGCAAAATGGAGGCAGAAAACAATCATGACCAGAGAAAATCAGTGTGCAGAGAGGAGAGGGAGAATGAGTATAGAGATGCAGAGGCAAGAAACCATATTAACTGCTACATGGAGAAGAGAGAGAAGCCACAGTTCCCAAACCTTCTATTTAGGTCCCCATGTAACCTAATTGTACTTTGTTTCCTGCCTTTCTATAGTGGAAGGAAACAAAAAAATCCATCCTAAACATTAAGTGTCACTGAGATGAGAGGGAAAAAAGTTTCAAGAAAGAAATGACTAATTTTAAAGAGGCCAAGGAGTCAAGAAGAAGGCAGATAGGGGAAAGACCAATAAAAAGGTCACAATGACAATGGAAAGAGCAGTTCAAGTGAAATTTTAAAGACTGAAGTCAGATTATTAGGACAAAGGAGAGAAGCAATCAAAGAAATTGAGACACTGGATATAAATCACTTCATTGAGAAGTTTGGCAATAAAAACACAGGACAGATAAGGATAGTAACATCAAAGGAATGCAAAGTCAAGTGAAAATCCTGTCAGGATAAAGAAGGGCTATGCCTGACTGCGAGTAGAGACAAAGGTCTGTGAGTGGAAAATGGAGTCACTAATGGTATAGAAAAGGAATGTGATAACTCCAGGAATTAGGAAAGGATTGGAAAACAGACACAGTTAAAAGAGATCCCTTTATCTTATTAAGGGAAAAATTTAGATTCATTTGTTCAACAAATAATTTACTCTTTCATCCATTTATTTATTTTTATTTATTTATTTTTTTTTGAGACAGAGTCTCACTGTGTTGCCCGGGCTAGAGTGCCATGGCGTCAGCCTAGCTCACAGCAACCTCAAACTCCTGGGCTCAAGCAATCCTTCTGCCTCAGCCTCCCAAGTAGCTGGGACTACAGGCATGCACCACCATGCCCGGCTAATTTTTTCTATATATTTTTAGTTGTCCAATTAA
>CAUYSK010055414.1:0-14578 GCA_963575035.1 Avahi laniger | reverse complement strand
TAAAATAAGATTTTTAGTTGAATGAAATCATTCTATCAACTATATCTACATTTTTAATTCTCATGCATAATTTTTTTAATATTTTTTCTGATCTTAGGTGATTTAAATACATCATAGTTTTTCTAGATTATTAAATATTCTGATAAATATTCCAAGAATATGTTAAAAATATCTCAGTAATTCGATTAATTAAACGAAGGCTTTTTTGTTTTTCTTAATGAGTGCTCTTTCCTGGCTGTTCTTAGGCTGACTCAGCCACTGTGTGTTAATTCCATACAAATAGGGCATGTATGTTAAAAATTGTCAGTTATTATTCTTGTGTTACGTGTTTTGAGTTTCCTCTTAAAAGATATTATTCTTACAAAACCCCTTTACTCTGACTAATGGTGCTATGAAATGGAATAGTATGTATTTTCCACCAGAGGGCGTCTTGCCTATGATTCCAAACCTCTTTTATTTATTTTTTAAACATGGTTTATTTTTTAAACATGGTTGTCCTTCCCTGTTTTAAAGGTAGAAGTTACTATTTCCATCATTATCTTAAAAGCAGACCTCCAGGGTGTTGCACCTAAGTCTCAGTAGTTGATCAGTGCAGGCTTCTTTGACAATTGTTTTTGATCATTAATTGAATCTAGATTGTAAAGATAAACTAGGGAAAGGAAAGAATGATTTTTGTTAATGGTAACTTAATGGCATCTCATTATTTTTTATTTTCTTGACAACCCTCATAAATGACAGATTGGAGGATCAGACTTGGTGACATTGGAGGGCTCTTCACTGCTGAGGCTTGTTGCTTGTCTTCTCTGGCTAACACTCCTTAGTAAAAGTATTCCTATGTATTTTCTTTGTTTTAAGGTCATTAATTCATTTCAAACTTTTTCCATTTGTTACTAGATAATAATCAAGCTAGTTTTGAGTGTCGTGATTAGCATTTGTTACAAATTGTTAATAAAAGGTTTGCAAAAGTTGCACTTAAGGATTTCATTTGTTTTTAGTATTGTCTTAGCTGTAACATAATACAGCATAGCACAAGTATAACTTATTTTTTTAAGTGTACATTTTCAAAAATAACTTCAGTAACTGAGGGAAAGGGATCCACTGAGAATAGGCAGTAAACAACGAAGAAGAAGTGGGCAACATGGTGTGCAATGTGGTATTCATAGTGGGTCTTTCTGCGTGGTGTACTGTGCCTAATAATCGGGAAGCATTCCTTCTTGGCTTTCCTTAAGCCTATTTTCCAAGCAAGAAGTATTGTTGTTGGTAATTTAGGTAGGTCGAATTGTAAGTTGAAGTCCTAAATCCTTATTTAATAATAATGTACTTAATAATACATTGTCCATGCTTACTGTTGTCTTTTTGGTGTTCTAACTTATTCCTGCTAGTTTTCACAAATGGAAAATTTATGTTAAAGGGGAAAATTGCCTTAATGATTGTGGGTTTGTTCTTCCCCTTTTATTTTTAGGTGCAGTTTTCTTGGTTATTTTTTGCAGGCGCTATCCCTGTATTTTTTTCATTTTTTATTGCAACTCTCTTATGCCATTATAATAATTGGGATCCCGTGATGGTGGGAATCAGAAGAATTTTTGCCTTTATATGCAGAAAACATCGAATTCAGAGGTAGGTTTAGTTCCAATACAGATTTTAAAAAAATAATGTTTGCTAAATAAAATGAGAGTCATATCATGCTGGCCTAATTTTTAGAGATTTTTATGAGGAATTATTGAAAGAATATAATTTATCTATATGTTATCCCAGATAAAAATAAAATAATTTGTTTAGGTCCTTTGATAATAAGATAGTTTCTTCTTAACTACTTTTTAGAAAAAATGTTTTGATTCACAGGTAAAACCAAAATGCTTACTATTTTGCCATAATGAATTTAAATGAAGACTTTTATTGGTTTGAACATAATTTATAATAGAATATGATAGCACTGCCTAAAATTTTCTTTTTTTAATTTCTTTCTTTTTAAGAAAAAAATATTATTTACATTTTACTCTAAAAAGAATTTGGGACAAGTTGTTGGGAAATTTAGTCCCAGTGTTGGTTCTGCCACTAACTTGTATCCTGACCTCACAACTTGAGCCACTAGATCCAATAATGTTTAAGATTTCCTTTTAGCTGTAAAGCTTTCTTTAACTGTTGGTTTTTTTTTCTTAAGAGTTCCGGAAGACAGCGAACAGTGTGAGAGTCTCATTCCTATGCACGGTGTTTCTCAGGAGGATGGAGCTAGTTAGCTGTTGTCTGTAGCCCAGGTATGTATGTGAGCTGGCATTAGTATTGAATACAATTCTTATTCTTTTAATATTCAAACATATGATTGATTTTCCATAATTAGTTGTTTGAGAGGCAGTGCAGCCTAAAGGCTAAGGGAGTAGCCCCTGGAGTCAAACTGGGCTTCAATTCCAGCTTCTCCATGTACTAGCTGTGTGACCTTATGAAAGGTTCTTAACTTTTTTATGCTTCAGTTTTCATATTTGTGAAATGGGATTACAGTAGAACCTCCCTCAAAAGGTTATTAAAAATATTAAATACTTGGCAAGTTTAAGTATATACAGTAGTGCCTGACTCAAATTAAATTAGATCAGTAAGTTTTAACTCTTATTTTTATTCATGCTAAGGGTCATCATTTTATTTAATGAGATACTTTAGAAAAATATTTTTCTCTGATTATAAAAGTAAAAGTAAATGTAGTATTTCGGTGTATATCCAGTCTTTATGTGTGTTTTATATAATTGACACAATGTATATCCTGATTCTCTGACTGCTTTATCACTTAGCAATGTTTCAGGAACATTTTTTCCTTTTTTAGGTTTTAAAAAATACTGTCTTTTATATTTCTTAGATGACAGAAATAGTGCATGATATTTAATGTTTTGCTGATAGAGTGCTTGAAATAAATCCAGTGCATATCTTTGGCAGATAGAAAAATGATGTTTGTTTTGAATGAGAGATCACGATAAATTACTAAAATTCTGGAGATTCAGGTCCCTTTGTTCTGAGGTATCTTTAGACAATTTATATTGAAATGTTTCCTAATCACAACTGGATTTCCCTTCCCCAAGTAGAACATTGTACAACTCCCGTTAACTCCTAACACTCACTTTGGCCTTGAGGCTTAAGTGTCATTATCTTCTTGGTAAATTTGCCTCTAACCTAAATCTAATTGTCTTACTATTTGTGTTTTTCTTTGGTGGGTTGTTTTTTAATTTAGTTTTACCATTTTGATAGTTATACATGCCCATGGTTTGAGTTCTGGTTCTCCAAGACTTCTTGTACAAAGCAGTTACCCCTGCCCCACCCTGTCCACACTGCGTCCTGTTTTCATTCTTTCCCACTCTGAGGAAATCACTTTAACCTCTTTTTTTTTTGGAGACAAAATCTGGCTCTGTTGCCCGGGCTAGAGTGCCTAGCTCATAGCAACCTCAAACTCCTGGGCTGAAGCAATCCTACTGCCTCAGCCTCCCGAGTAGCTGGGACTACAGGCATGCGCCAACATGCCCGGCTAATTTTTTCTCTACATATATATTTAGTTGTCCAGATAATTTCTTTCTATTTTTAGTAGAGACGGGCTCGCTCTTGCTCAGGCTGGCCTCTAACTTCTGACCTTGGCCTCCCAGAGTGCTAAGATTGAGCCTAGGCGTGAGCCACCGTGCTGGGCCTCACTTTAAACTCTTAGTTGATTCTTTTGATATTTACCTTCCTGTCTTTAAATATCATGTTATGACTTTTGTTTCTTGAGTTTTCAGTTTAGGCATCTTCAATTGACTTTTCCACTGAGGTTGATGAGGATAGATTATTTTCAAGTTTATTTTTCCTCTGCTCCCATCCCACATGCCTGCCTCCCAGCCCCCTATCAGTCCTACCTCCTCCTCCTCCCTGTGTAGTTATTGGATAATTCTGGGTAGATGGAAGTGAGATGGAGAAGAGGCACTTGACCAACTGTGAAAAGTAACGGGAAGACATCTGAGAGTCTAGCTGCTTTTTCTATAAAGTTTGTACCAGTCTTCCTGTCTTTCTTCATCCCTCCTTACAGAGATAAATATGGTCCTATTTCTCCATTGCTAGCTAACAGTTGGCTGCCAATTTCTTGTCTCACAGCTCTTCTCTTTGTCCATTGGTTTATTCCTTTTAAGGAAAAATCCCTTGATTGTCTTTTTAGTGAGGTTTTGGTGAAGGAGTGGAACTACATAGGTGTTTATTGCCATCTTTAAATTTAAAAAAACATAAACACAATTACAGTAAGTCCTTAACTTAATGTCGTTGATAGGTTCTTAGGAACTGTGGCTTTAAGCAAAATGCTATACAACAGTTCCTCAAATAAATTTTTTTTGTTATAACATTGATAAGGAAAAAAATTGGTTTTGTTGTCATTTTGCTTAAAGTTGTAGTTTCCAAGAACTATCGACAATGTTAAGTAAAGACTTACTATATTCTGTAAAGATTTTAAATGCTATGATTTATACATTATTTTTCCTCAGTATGCTGTGCATTACTTCCATACTTATACTCAAACCCACCCCTACCCAGGCAAGGTTCCAATATTTTTAGAAGGGAGAGCTGGATAAAGGGAAGATAGTGAAGACTAAAGAAGATGCATTATAACAGAGTAGCACAGAGTAGAACAGGTTGAGCAGGAGTCTTTGTCTCTGCAGGGGTAATGGTGGGCAATACCAGGAGTAAAACTAACTGCTAATACATAACCTGTAAATTGTACTGGATGTCAGCCTTTGACATTGCTATAGAAGTCACTTTCATGAGTTCTTAGTACTTGCTTTGAGTATCCAGTTATTAAGTACATATACAATGTATGATAGATTGTCAACATTAAGATAATTTGCTTCTTGAAACCTGAACTGCAAGAAATTATAATCTAATATGTTTTTTGTAATTTTTGTTTTTGTTTTTGTTTTTAGCTTGATAATGGAACATTATACAGCGAAGAGACAATCTCTGGCAAGTTTTTGTAGAAAAATGTTTCAGTGCCTAGTCTGAAAAATAACGGTTTCAGTTCTTTGAAACTCTAAAATGTATTTTTCTCATATCTGTTTTCTTCATTTTCATAATGAAGTACTTTGCTATGTAGCTGTGTACATATCACTACAATTATAGGAAGTTCCAGTCCATAGTCCATCTAAAGGACCAATCTGCCTTACCACATCTCAAGGAATTCAGCTGATGAAATCATTTAAACTAATCAAGAAATGAATCCTAATGTTCTGGAGACTTTATTTTCACATATTTGTTAAATGCTGGACTATATTATGAAAATGTTTTTAAGAAATCATTTAAGTATTCATAGACCAGTATTTCTGACAGGTAAAATGCTAAAATAAGCTGCCTCTAATAGGTACGGATTATATTTTTGAGTTTTGTAGAATATTGCAAATTAACCACATAGAAAAATGTTTAATTTATGCAACAAGTATGTTCATGCAAATTTGATAGGACTTTAAAAAGAATAAATATTTGAGAAATGATCTGGTTCACTTACATTACATATGCTGTATTGTCCTTTCATAGCATTAGGTGCCTTGTATTTTAAATCTGTGACAAACCATGACAAATTTTTAAAGGAGAAGTATTATTATAAAATGAAGAATTGTGTATTTCTAAAGACTGTATTGCTGTAAATTTAATTGATAAAGCTCTGTTTAGAGTTTTGAAGAAATATTGTCTCTTCAATTAAGAAATTTTCATAATGGAATGATTTAAATTGAAGCGATAAAGAGTATTATTAAAATAAAATTTTTATATGTATATCTGTGTATTATAGATGTATCAAGTAATTTCTAATTTTTTTCACATATAAATGTGCCAAATTACTCTAGAACTAGATGATGCTGCTACTTTAAATAATTTTAGTTTTTCTGAATAAATTTTTGATGGTTAAAATACCAAAGAAGAAAAATAATAAGGGATTCTACTTAAAATATTACATTTGAATTTTTCCTCTACCAAGATTAAATTAAATGTAAAATACTCCTAATTGCAAACTCCTAAACAAAGGCCTTACAGGTACTTATTGTGCAACTGTTCCTGGACACTATTTGCTGTAAACATCAGTGCACATGTGTCCCATGAGTCACTGGGTTTGACTAAACAGAATCCATTTCCTTTTCAAGTTTCGTGAGAGTAGTTTAGTTCTGCTCAAAATTACTTAACAAATCTGATTTAAAAAATTCCCTTTGTAGTGTTCCAGCTTCATTTTGTCCTATTCACGTTCTTAAAATTGCTTTGGTGTTATCATGAGTGTAAAATGAAGTTTAGCCATCTTTCTGCTTAGTCCTGAGAACTTCTGTATTAATTTAAACAAATTACAATATTAAACTTAAAAAATAACTGTCTTCTCATTTGGTACCACCAATAATTCTTAAGCTAAAAATGTTGATTTTTATTATACTTTTTGACCTTTTTAGCTTGACAGGGTAAAAGCTCAAGAATGTGGATTTCTAAGGAATTTTCTTTTAAAAAGAACTTAATGAAGTAACACTTCAATTACTCAAGGACTAATTTTGATTAAAGTTTATTATCTAGATACCTTTACTTTCTGTTTTTGCTGCTTGACAGTTCACAAAAACCTTCAGCAATTTACAGGGTAAAATAGTTGAAGTAGTAGAGGTGAAACTTACATTTTAAATTATTCTGTAAATACGGTAGGAAAAGAGGTTGAACTTGGAATTTTTTGATTGTTCGTATGCTCTTTGCTTATATCATCACACATCATGTGTGGTCACTCAGGATTCTCGAAATAGTAAGCCTTGGTTGTAACATGCTGGGTGGATCTCAGCAGGTCTTCTTCCACTAGCACTAGACTGATTTTTTTCTTTTTTAAATCAAAGAACAACTTCTTTAGAAAGAAGCACCATTAAGCTGAGAGTATGAGTTACTGCTCCTTTGCTTGCTCTACCTGTCTTTTCTCTCAAGTTTTATTATCTGAATGATTGTTATGTTTGAATAGTATAGCCAAGGTGAGTGAACAATTGAAGACTTCCTTCCTTTCTGCATCTTTGTAATTAAGAGTTTATCTTCTCAAAAAACATAAAGTTTTGCTGGATTGCTTCAATTCAGTGGATTGCTCAGAAACTAGGTAACAAGTCCCTGGGATGCCAGAGACCACATTGCAGGCCTTTGCAAATGCTGGGTAGAGGTTCCGTTCAAGTAACTACCAATGTCCTTCGTCTGCATTGGAACAGTGTTGGCCTGTAATTATATTTTTCTGAATCTGAAAACACAAACAGGGACTTCTCATATCTTGTTTTCAGTCTTCTGCTTTTCTTCTCACAAATAATTTAAATTCCATTATTGTATAACGTTTCAAATTATGACCTTGATCAAAGGAGGTCTGTTTTGTCAGAAAGTCTATTAGATCAACACCAGAATCTCAATCACAA
The DNA here is from genome assembly GCA_963575035.1 of Avahi laniger. Lineage (NCBI taxonomy): Eukaryota > Metazoa > Chordata > Mammalia > Primates > Indriidae > Avahi > Avahi laniger. The sequence continues at coordinate 7,184 of CAUYSK010055414.1, read as the reverse complement.
CAAAGCTGAAAAATGAGGCAATCTTAAAAGTGAATGCTTTTGAGATGAATGCTTTTTGGAGCTTAGAAGAGCCATTAGTTGTGTGTAATGCACCTATACTTACTCCTTTAAATAAATTTTGATTTTTTTATTGAGATATTGGCTTCCCTCAGCCTGACTTAATTAATTCCTTACATTAAACTGATTTTCCCCTGGCAGCTGACGAATAAAGTTCATTGTTTCTGTAGGAGTGAGCTCACAAGGTTAAATGTGAATGTTCTGAAAAGTATACAGCCTTGTTTCAGGAAGAATGCTAATGCCCACTTTAAAATCAATCATGCAGAGCCAATTTAGGGTTGCAAGGCATGACTCCTCTGGAAGCCAAGTTTTTTCATCAGGCGGAATGGTAAGGCCCACAGCACTAATTCTCAGTGTGTTAGTTGAAGAAATAAAATGTCTTTAAAGAAAAGTAAAGGAAGAATTAATTAGAAAATAATATTTTTTCCCCAATTGTATTAGCAAATGTTATTTTCATTTTAAGTAGTTGTAGTTAGGATCCTGCTTTGTTTCTCCCTACTCTCTTTTTGAAATATTCTTTTTTACTAAATAATATTTTAGAAGGAATTGACAGAAATAAGAGATGACTATTATCTGTGACATCTGCAGATTTACCTTTATAGCTTCCACATGTGCGCTGATTTTTTTATGGTGATATGACATTTATTAGATGATCAGTTTGCAGAATTCGAAGTCAGAGTTCTATTTTAATATATATGTCTTGTCCCAGAAATCCCATTCAGATAAATCGAGATCCAATTTTTACATAAACTTGCAATTTTTAGACACCGTATTATTTTTTTTTATGGTACCAGCATCATTTGCCTATACAAGGTTTAATTATACAGTGTTTCACAGGTGCACTGTATGTACACAGGAAATTTTCCTTTAAATTTTAAGAGCCTTTAAATAAACTGGGGTCAGAAGAGGAGTTCATTATAAATTAGAAGCAAATAATGACCATAGGGAATTTGCTTTTATTTTAATATAAAACTTTTTTGTTTTTCCTTCAGGAATAAACATTGCATGATGATTGAAATCTTTAATGTTAACTCTTATTAAATTATCTTACTTTCGCTCTGATTTTTTGCTTATCTAAAAAAAATGTGATTTGTATGTCTTAAAAATAAGTATCACTTGAATGTTTACATTTAAAAAACAATGTTTTCCTATACAGTTTCCTATATTCAATCTACATTAACTCTTAGAATGTCAAATAACGAAATTATTGACATATATTTAAGGAAAAATTATATATGAAAAGTAATTAGTACTGTCTGGTTAGGCATATTTGCTGAAATGTTAATGTGAAATGGCAACATCTCCTGTGAGAACATTCTGAATTTGTGGTGACACAAATGTGATTACATTTTTGAGGTAGGGATTTGGGGTAGAGAAGCACCCAGATGAAGATCCTTCATGATATTTTAAATGTGGAGAAGTAAAATTTCCAAACGAGAACTTTTAATAAGTTACTTCATGAAATTTTTAGTCTTTAATTTAATTTTACATGTGATTTCTTTCTTAAGAGCTACTTTTATTAACTTTCACTCAGATCCTTGGATGCTAAGCATTCAGTATTTCTCTACTTGATTTTCCTATACCTAGTTTTAATTATGGTGAGTAATAGTAAAGTCAGTCATATGAGAGTATCCATTAATTTCAATGGGTCCTTGCAAGGCAGGCAGATTTCTTTCCAAGACTCTTAGTCTTGACACTAGATGAAAACAATTCTTTAGATTCTTATTGCTAGTATTTGCTTACTTGGAATAGGTTTCACATTTATTTTTCTTATGAAAAAAACCCATTGTCAATCAGACCGTGTGACATCCAAAGCAAAATTTTGTTGAAGGCTATCCTTGTCTTAATTATTCTAGAATAAAGTATAATACACTAAGTTCTTTTGACCTTTGTAGTAGCATAGTGTAAATTATATAATTTTAAATATGCGAGACCCCGTCTCTACTAAAAATAGAAAGAAATTAGCTGGACAACTAAAAATATATAGAAAAAATTAGCCCAGCATGGTGGCACAGCTACTCGGGAGGCTGAAGCAGGAGGATCGCTTGAGTCCAGAAGTTTGAGGTTGCTATGAGCTAGCCTGATGCCACAGCACTCTACCCCAGGCAACAGAGTAAGACTCTGTCTCAAAAAAAAAAAAAAAACAAAACAGAAAACAACCTGAGCAGAGAGAGGCTAGAAAGAATGCAGACAGGACATTGGAAATGCTAATTCCATTTATTATTATAACATGAAATATGTGATAATGGTTTAAAAAAATCAATTAAATGCCAGGATACATTGTAGGGTAAAAGTTCAAGGTTTAACTAGTATAATCTAAAGTGGGTCGTAATAGTCAAATTAGTTAGACAGCAGTACTTGTGTGGGACGAGGTATATTTAGTTCGCCTTTGTAGTCATCTTAGTAAATCCTTGTAAAGCTTTGTTTTATATACAATTTTATAGTATATTCTTAGTCTCCTTTGGCTAGTAAATTAAAGCCGAAGTCTTCAAATGTCAGCATACTGGGATTTGTGTACTTATATAAGACAAGAGTGCATCATTCTGATCAAGTCGCAGCATTTTAATTTTATCTGATAGGTCTATATTGAGTAATCAGCTATGTGCAAATATTAAGTCAGCTTAATTACCAGACCCAGAAGGCCAGAGGTAATCAAAGAGTACTTTAGGAAGATGAAATGTTTATGACGAATTATGCGAACAGTGTTTTAGAAATATTTTTCTTGGTGTGAGTAATTTCATGCAGATTTTTATCTCAATTTTGTTATAAAACTTATCCTTCCATCTATTTAATAAAATGAATATTTTCAGATTCTGGATATTTAAAATTTAAACACAATTATAATATCATTTTTAATTACTATAATACTTATGTTACTATTTATGATTTGGGGCCCAAATTATTCTGGTTTTGGACCAAACTATTCTGGTTTTGGATACAACTTGAAACATTGCTTATTTTATACTATATAATTTGGAAAACATTATTTTCTGTATTATGGATAACCCAATGTAAAATATGTAAATTATTTTAATACAATATTTGTATAAAATCATTTATATATTCCATTTATAGTGTATATTTTCTAGTTCAGTAAAAGTACATAAAAATTTCAGATCTATCCTTATGCAAACAAGTATTTGCTTTCTAAAGTTTCTTTTATTAAGACATATTATTATTCATTTATTCTTCCATTCATTAATTTATTCTTAATCTTTGAGATGTGTCTCAGGTATTCAATGAAGTAAATCTTGTGGAAGATATCACTCAGCTTTGAGAGACCAAATATCATGAGTTGCATCTTATGCATGTTAAGGTCTACAGCCAACATAAAAGGTGAAATTTTTGAATGATCAAATTACTCTTGGGAAGGTTCCGTGTAGGAGATCTACATTCCATCTCATGATAAGGTTCTTCCAGTGAGCTTTTCTTTCAGAGTTGGAATAGCCCATGATGGTCAATTTTACAGCAGTCAGGTTTCCACCAAGGAAACAAAAACTACCCATATTTTAAACAGGAAATTTAAAACAAAAGTGATTGCTCAGGTATTGAAAGAGCTGAGAGGACACCAGAAAGACTGAGACAGCTGAGAAATGAGCAAGGACAGAAAGCCAGTGCTATCCCCAGGCTGGAGGGGCAGGAGGAGGAGCCAGCAAGGGCTCAAGGCCAGGGGCGTCCAGAGGAAGCAGAACGGCCACAAGGGAGCGCAGGAGCCGTTAGGATGCTGCTGCTGGAGGCCAAGCAGGAGGGGAAGAAGTTCTGGCTGTGCTTTTCTTTCTGCCACGGACTCCCGACTCCCGTTGGCAGGAGCGACTGGAAGGCAGCAGGCACAGAAGCCTCCGGGTGGCAACTCCCCTGACTCACAGCAGAGCGGGAAGATGTCAGATCGGGCAGGCCCAGAACTGGCACAGGCACTGAGTACCTGGCGTGCTTTGGAGGACTATAGTGTATGGACAACACTTGCCTTTAAACAACAGAGTCACAGCATGTGATGATGTCAGACAGAGAACAAAAACATTCTAGAACCAAGATCAGTTTTATCCGTCTCAAGTCATTGCGGAAAGGGGAATTAGGGGAAGTCGCCTGCCCTGGACTTGAATTTCTCATTCCCGTCCCTCCTTCTGCTCCGCTTACTCCCCACCTTCCTCCTTTCCTTTTCCTCCTCCCCACAGACTGGGCTAAAGGGAAATGAGAAACAGTGTTGCCTCTTTAAAACGGAACAAATGTAAAACATGCAATATGTTTTTTAGCGAGTGAAAACATAAGAATTAAAGCATTCAGGATAGTGTGTTGACGGAAGTGTTGGGAAAGAGAAAGTAAGAATGGTAATCCCTTAATTTCTTTCTTAAATGACTCATGAAAGACTGAATAGGACCTTAAGGAGATAGTGTCCTTAAAGCCTTGCTCTGCCCACTTGAAACTTCTTTTTCCATCCACTAATTATTTTGAAAAACCACTTAATAATTTGTCAATCTTAACCTTTGGAGATAAAAATTTAGAACCAGTTCACTTATCATAGCATTGTTTTACATTGTTTTACAAGAGTCTCTGGAGAGTATCTAGTAGAAGAACTAGGGTGACCGAGTGTCCTGATCTGCTAAAGACAGTCCCAGTTTACATCTGTTGTCCTGGTATAATCATTACTAGTGCCCCCTTTCACTTTCAAAAGTGTCACAGTTTAGACAATAAATTATCTGACCACCCCCCATGTTTCCTGACAACTAGGCTGCTGACAAAACTCTTTTCTGACTCCCTATCCGGTGTTCTTTACCCTAGACTTGAGCGCTTCCTTAAAGGAAGCAATATTGGCCCACAATTAATATTGGGCTTTTTGATGAGAATGTTAGAGTCATACCTTGAAACCATTCTCCTCCTGGGGTGGACTTTTCACAGATGCTAGGGTACGTCGTGGAGGAAGTGAAGAACCGAGTTAATCCGGCTTGCTTTATCCGCACAAATTTTCCTTCCAAGCCCACAGACCAGTTATTATCAGAAAACAAAAGTTCACAAGCAAATGTTTAGTTTTAAATTGGCATTAAGGAGAAACATCTAGAATCAAATCTAGCCACATAAACTCAAATCACCCCAAAAGTTAAAGGGGACCTAAAATATACAAAGGGTGCTGCTTTCATAAAGATAAGGAAAAGCCTTGGGAGGTAAGTTGCTGTGCCTTCAGATAAACAAAAGAATAGCAGGCTACTATGCTTTTGTTAAAACAGATGACCAATTATTTTACCATCTCTAAGTGTTTTGCATCACTCTGGAATCAAGATGACAAGTCCTAAAAAAAAAATTGATGTGACTTTGGTGGGTGCATTTTCAAATTTCTTTAATGAGGGAGCAGTTGTCACTTGTTGCTAAAATATTCTGGAAACATTTCTGGTGTATGCTCCAGAAGAATTCAAATAACTGGGGCTAAGGAGGGAATGATAAATTACACAGCACTGGCAAAGAGCCTTGCAAGTTGTATACCCTCTGAGCAGCATGGAGAATGTGACCAGTGCTTTAAAAACCATCAATTAGCAAAGTTCTGTAAATGTGACAGAAAGAAAAAGAAGACTGGCCTTGTCCAACAGCATCGGTCTGACCTGCACTAAACCCAATCTGAAAAAATCAAGAAGTTCACCCAAGAGTGCATTGAAACACTTCAACAATCAAAATGAGAGGATATTAATGAGGCATTTTTCTACTGGGTACATGCAATTCAGAACTAGTTAACCCTATATTCTTGAATAATGTTTGCAAACCAACCTTTCAGTCTTAGGTGTACTTGTGTGTTCCATAACCTGAGTTTTCAACTCATAATTTTTGTCTCGACACTCGTTTTTTAATAAATTATGCATTTTATCAAATCTCAACCCATGAGTACACATCTTTTTTTTTTGAGACAGAGTTCAGCTCTATTGCCCGGGCTAGAGTGCTGTGGCATCAGCCTAGCTCACAGCAACCTCAAACTCCTGAGCTCAAGCAATCCTTCTGCCTTAGCCTCCTGAGTAGCTGGGACTACAGGCATGCGCCACCATGCCTGGCTAATTTTTTTTTCTATATATATATTTTTAATTGTCCAGATCATTTATTTCTATTTTTTAGTAGAGACGGGGTCTCACTCTTGTTCAGGCTGGTCTCGAACTCCTGACCTGGAGCTATCCGCCCACCTCGGCCTCCCAGAGTGCTAGGATTACAGGTGTGAGCCACCGCGCCCGGCCGAGTGCACATCTTTTTAATGTTCAGTGTGATGGTATGGACAGCACTTTTTATATTCAGCATGATGATATGCACACAGCACTGAAGTCTGCTGGTTATGTTCAAAGCACCTATGTGATTTTTCGAGTTGAGAGCTGAACTACCTGCCCTTCTCATGGAACACTTTATGTGAAAAAAAGAAAAATGCCTGACAAGCTGTGGTTATACACACTTACGTTCTTGGTAGACATTTTCTCAAAAACGAGCAAAGTGGGCCTGTCAATTCAAGGGAAAAAAAATTGACCATTTTCCTTGCCAGTGATAAAATTTGAGCATTAAAAGAAAACTAGACTTTTGCAAAACTTCTATTTGTGAGCTTAACAACTTCTCAATGCTTAAAGACTTTTCTGATGAGATCAGTGGTGATTTTTAAAAACTTTTTATTTCAAAATATTAAGGGGGTACAAATGTTTTTGTCACTAGGCTTGAGTCAGAGCTATACAAGTGCCCATACCCAAATAGTGTTCATTGTACCCTTTAGGTGGATTTTTCCCTCCCCTCCTCCCCCCTCCCCCCTTCATTGGAAGTCATTGATTTCCAATCACTTTTACGTTCCTCTGTTGACACTCATTTTATTATTTTATTTATTTATTTATTTATTTATTTATTTATTTATTTTTTTGAGACAGAGTCTTGTTCTTTTGCCCGGGCTAGAGTGAGTGCCGTGGCATCAGCCTAGCTCACAGCAACCTCAGACTCCTGGGCTCAAGCGATCCTCCTGCCTCAGCCTCCCGAGTAGCTGTGACTACAAGCATGCGCCACCATGCCCGGCTAATTTTTTCTGTATATATATTTTTAGTTGTCCAGATCATTTACTTCTATTTTTTGGTAGAGACAGGGTTTCTCTCTTGCTCAGACTGGTCTCGAACTCCTGACCTTGAGTG
>CAUYSK010055411.1:0-11393 GCA_963575035.1 Avahi laniger | reverse complement strand
ATTGCCACGCCCTGCCACCCACAGCTCCAAGCCCACCGATGCCACTGCAAGTTAGTCTTTCACAGTGACCGACCTCGCGGTGCCTGCTTTAGCATCTGTGTTGCTCAGGCCGGGCAATACTTACCTTCACCTGGGAAGGACACGCATACCTGGACTGCTGCACCTCAGGGCGATGCTGACGGCCCGTCCCCCTTCTCCCACATTCTCAAGGCTGGTGTAGACGTGCCTTTTCCCTAAGGCATTCGTACTATAACATGTAGACGCTTACTTCTTTGTCCTCCCTCACAGGCGCCTACAAGGAAGACAGCGGACACTCATCGAAACTCCCAGCCACCAAAGGCCATGAGATATCTAAAGAAACACTGCAACTGCTAAAAGGCAAGTTAAATGTCTTGGTCATCTGATCTCTGACGCAGGACCACGTACATTTGCGCCCGGAACAGACACAAGGTGTCCTGCCATTCTCTCGTCCCCTACCTTCAAGGGTGCCTTGGACTCACTGGACCCTGCGGTAACTGGGCACTAGACGTCCCTGGGACAGCTCAGCCCCTGCTTGCCCTGCCTAAAACTTTTCCACCTGATCCCATTGTGTGGGACAAACCCAAACACATGGCATTTATTAAATTAAAATAAGGGCTTGTCAATCCCCCTGCTTTAGGGCACTCTGATTATCAACTTCCCTTCTTCCTTTTGGTTTATGAACTGAGAGAAATGCCTTGGATGTCCTCACCCAGAATCCTGGAGCCCAGCGCCGTCCCCTGGACATCACGGCTGACGGCGAGTGCAGCGGCTCAAGGGTTGCCTTTCGTTGGACACTGATCCCAGCTGCTGCCGTGTCACTAGATCCACTGAAGACACAGCCAAGGGATCTGCCCGCACTACTGCTGTTCCCCAAGCTCTGCCCCACGCTCCTCTAACTTCACATCCTGCCCGGAACCTCCCACCAGCCTCGCCACCTCTGCCCATTAACACTGTCCCCAAAAGGGCCGCATCCACATTTCTAGTGACACAGCTTCCTCCTTATCCCCACACGTGGTGTCCCTCCTCCTACTCATCCCCCCACCTGCTGTCCCCTCCTCATACTGATCCCACACCTTGTCTTCCGCCTCCTACTCATCCCCAATCATGGTGTCCCCGCCTCCTACTCATCCCGATTCCTAGTGTTCTCTCCTCCTACTCATTCCGATTCCTAGTGTCCCCTCTTCCTGCTCATCCCCAATCGTGGTGTCCCGGCCTCCTACTCATCCCGATTCCTAGTGTTCTCTCCTCCTACTCATCCCGATTCCTAGTGTCCCCTCTTCCTACTCATCCCCAATCATGGTGTCCCCGCCTCCTACTCATCCCAATTCCTGATGTCTATCCTCATACTCATCCCCCAACCTGGTGTACCTCCTTCCACTGATCCCCATTCCTGATGTCCCTACTCCTACACATTCCGCCACCTGGTATCCCTCCTCCTACTTATACCAGATCGTGCTGTCCCCGCCTACTACTCATCCCCACTCCTAGTGTCCCTTCCTCCTACTCATCCTACCATATGGTGTCTCCAGTCCTACTCATCCCGATTCCTAGTGTCCACTCCTCCTACTCATCCCCACTCCTAGTGTTCCCTCCTCCTACTCATCTCCATTTCTACTGTCCCCCCCTCCTACTCAACTCCACTCCTAGTGTCCCCTCCTCCTACCCATGCCCACCTGGTGTCCCTTGTTCCACTCATCCCCATTCCTGATGTCCCTCCTCATACTAATCCCCACTTCTAGTGTCCCCTCCTTCTACTGATCCCTACTCCTAGTGTACACTCCTCCTAGTCATCCCAACTCATAGTGTCCCCTTGTCCTACTCGTCCCCATTCCTACTGTTCCCTCTTCCTAGTCATCCCATTCCTAGTGTCCCCTCCTCCTACTCATCGAGATTCCTGGTGTTCCTCCTCCTACTCAACCCCATTCTTAGTGTGACTTCCTCCTACTCATCCCCATTCCTAGTGTCCCCTTCTCATACTGAACCCCACTCCTAGTGTCCGCTCCTCCTACTCACCCCACACGTGGGGTCCCCTCCTCTTACTAATCCCCATTCCTAGTGTCCGCTCCTCCTACTGATCCTCATTCCTGGTGTCCCCTTGTACTACTCACCCCTATTCCTAGTGTCTCCTGCTCCTACTCATCGCTATTCCTAGTGTTCCCTCATCCTACTCATCCGGATTCCTAGTGTCCCCTCCTCCTACTCATTCCCACACCTGGAGTCCCCTCCTCCTACTCACCCCGAACGTGGGGTCCCCTCCTACTAATAATCCCCATTCCTAGTGTTCCCTGCTCCTACTCATCCCAACACCTGCTGTCCTTTCCTCCTATTCATCCCCATTCCTGGTTTCCCCTCCTCCTACTCAGCCCTATTCCTGATGTCCCTTCTCCTACTCATCCCCATTCCTGGTGTCCCCTCTTCCCACTCATCCCCATTGCTCATGTCCCTGCTCCTGCTGATCCCAATTCCTGATGTCCCCTCCTCCCACTGATCCCCATTCCTGGTGTCCCCTCCTCCTACTGATTCCCATTCTTGGTGTCCCTTCCTCCCACTCATCCCCATTCCTGATGTTACTCCTCCTACTCATCCCTCCACCTGGTGTTTCTCCTCCTACTCATCCCCGTAGTGGTGTGTCTGCCTCATACTCATCCCAATCCTAGTGTCCCCTCTTCCTACTCATCCCCACTCCTAGTGTCCCCTCACCTACTCATCCCCACTCGTAGTGTCCCCTTTTCCTACTCATCCCATTCCTACTGTCCCGTCCTCCTACTGATCCCCATTCCTAGGGTCCCCTCCTCTTACTAATCCCCATTCCTGGTGTCCTTCTTCTTACTGATCCCCACTCCCGATGTCCCCTACTCCTACTCATCACCACACCCGGTGTCCCTTCTCCTTCTTATCTCCATTTCTGGTGTCCCCTCCCTCTACTCATCCCCTGCTCCTGAAGTCCCCTCCTCCTACATATCCACCCACGTGGAGGCACCTCCTCCTACTCATCCCCCACCTAGTGTCCCCTCCTCCTACTCATCCCTATTCCTGGTATCCCCTTGTCCTACTCATCCACATTCCTTGTTTCCCCTGCTCCTACTCAACCCCACACCTGGTGTCCCTCGTGCTACTCATCCACATTCCTGGTGTCCCTCCTCATACTCATCCCGACCCCTGGTGTCCCTTCCTCCTACTCGTCCCCACTCCTGGTGTCCCCTCCTCCCACTCGTCCTTATTCCTGATATCCTTTCTCCTATTCATCCCCATTCCTGGTGTCCCCTCCTCCTACTGATCCCCATTCCTGGTGTCCCCTCCTGCCACTCATCCCCATTCCTCATGTCCCTCCTCTGACTCATCCCATTTCCTGATTCCCCCTCCTCCCACTGATCCCCTTTCCCGGTGTCCCCTGGTCCCACTCATCCCCATTCCTGATGTGACTCCTCCTACTCATCCCGCCACCTGGTGTCCCTCCTCCTACTCATCCCTGATCGTGGTGTCCCCACCTCATACTAATCCCCAATCCTAGTGCCCCCTCCTCCTACTCATCTCCAGTCCTAGTGTCCCCTCCTCCTATAAATCGTCTTTTCTAGTGTGACCTCCTCCTACTGATCCCCACTCTTAGTGTCTCCTCTTGCTACTCATCCCAGCCCCCTGTATCCCCTCCTCCTACTCATCCCCATTCCTAGTTCCCCTCCTCCTACTCATCCCCACTCCTAGTGTCCCCTCCCCCTACTCATCCCCACTTGTAGTGTCACCTTTTCCTACTCATCCCCATTCCTACTGTCCCCTCCTCCTACTGATCCCAATTCCTAGTGTACCCTCCTCTTTACTCATGCCCATTGCTGGTGTCCCTCTTCTTACTGATCCCCACTCCTGATGTCCTCTGCTCCTCTCATCCCCACACATAGTGTCCCTCCTCCTACTCATCCCCATTTCTGGTGTCCCCTCCCGCTACTCATCCCAAATCCTGAAGTCCCCTCCTCCTACTAATCCACCCACGTGGAGGCACCTCCTCCTACTCATCCCCCCACCTGGTGTCCCCTACTCCTACTTATCCCAATACCTATGTCCCATCCTCCTACTCATCCCTATTCCTAGTGTACCCTCCTCCTCATCCCGACTCCTAGTGTCCCATCCTGGTACTCATCCCGACTCCTAGTGTCCCCTCCTCCTACTCATCCCCACTCCTGATGTCCCCTCCTCCTACTCATCCCCACACCTGGTGTCCCCTCCTCCTGTTCATCCCCACACCTGATGTCCCTCCTCCTACTCATCCCCATTCCTGGTGTGCCCTCCTCCTACTCATCCCCATACCTTGTGTCTCTCCTCCAACTCATCGCCATTTCTAGTGTCCTCTCATGCTACTCATCCTTATTTCTAGGGTCCCCTTTTCCTACTAATCCCCATTCGTACTTTCCCGTCCTCCTACTCATCCCCACACCTGGTGTCCCCTCCTCCTACTCATCCGCACACCTGGTGTCCCTCTTCTTACTCATCCCCATTCCTAATGTCTCCTCCTCCTCCTCATCCTTATTCCTAGTGTCCCCTCCTTCTACTGATGCCCATTTCCCCTCCTCCTACTCAGTCCCACACCTATAGTCCCCTCCTCCTCATATTCCCCAATCCTAATGTCTCTCCTCATCCCCATCCACACTCCTGGTGTCCCCTCCTTCTACTGATTCCCACAGCTGGCATCCCCTCCTCCTACTCATCCCCACACCCGGTGTCCATCCTCCTACTCATCTCCATTGCTAGTGTCCCCTCCTCCATCCCTATTCCTAGTGTCTCCTCTTCTTACTCATGCCCATTCCTGGTGTCTCTTTCTCTTACTCATCCGCAAACCTGGTGTCCCTCTTCGTACTCATCCATATTCCCAATGTCTCCTCCTCCGACTATCCCAATATCTAGTCACCCTCCTTCAACTCATCCCAATTCCTAGTGTCTTTTCCTCCTGGTCATCCCCATTCCTAGTGTTCCCTCTTCCTACTCATCCCCACTCCTAGTGTTCCCTCTTCCTACTCATCCCCATTCCTAGTGTCTGCTCTTCCTACTCATCCCCACTCGTAGTGTCCCCTCCTTCTACTCTTCTTGATTCCTAGTGTCCTACTTATCCCCTTTCCTAATGTCCCCTCATGCTACTCATCCTGACACCTGGTGTCCCTTCTCTTACTCATCCCCATTCCTAGTGTCCCCTCCTTCTACTCATTCCGACAAATGGTGGCCCTCCTCCTACTCATCATAACACCTGTGGCCCTCCTCCTACTCATCCCCATTCCTGGTGTGCCCTCTCCTATTCAACCCCACACCTGGTGTCCCTCCTCCTTCTCATCCCCACATGTGGCATACCCTCCTCTGACTCATCTCCAAACCTGGTGTCCCTCCTCCTACTCAACACCATTCCTAGTGTCCCCTCCTCCTACTCATCCCAACTCCTAGTGTCCCGTCCTCCTAGTCATCTTTATTCCTGTGTCCCCTCCTCCTCCAAATCCCCATTCGCAGTGTACCCTCTTCCTACTAATCCCCATTTCTAGTCTCCCCTCTTCCTACTCATCCCTATTCCTAGTGTCCCCTCCTCCTACTCATCCCCACTCCTAGGATTCCCTCCTCCTACACATCCACACACCTAGTGTCCCCTGTTCCTACTCACACCCATTCCTAGTGTCCCCTCCTCCTACTAATCCCCATTGCTAGTATCCCCTGCTCCTACCCATCCCCATTCCCAATGTCCCCTTCTCCTACTAATCCCTCCACCCGGTGTTCCCTCCTCCTACTCATCGCCATTCCTGGTGTCCCCTCTTCCTGCACATCCCCACACCTTGTGTCCTTTCTCCTACTCTTCCCTATTCCTAGTGTCCCCTCCTCGTACTCGCCCCAATCCTAGTGTCCCCTCCTCCTACTGATTTCCATCCATAGTGTCCCCTACTCCTACTCATCCTCACTCCTAGTGTCCACTCCTTCTACTCATCTCCATTCCTGGTGTCCACTCCTCCTACTCATCCTCATGCCTAGTGTCCCGTCCTATTCGTCCTGATGCCTAGTGTCGCCTCCTGCTAATAATCCCCACTCCTAGTGTCTTCTCCTCCTACTGATCCTCACACCTGATGACCGTCCTCCTTCTCATGCCCATTCCTGATGTCCCTCCTCCTACATATCATCACACCTGGTGTCCCTACTCCTACTCATCCCCATTCCTGCTCACCCCTCCCCCTACTCCTCCCCACACCTGGGGTCCCTCCTCCTATTAATCCCCATTCCTAGTGTCCCCTCCTCCTACTCATCCCCCTTCCTAGTGTCCCCTCCTCCTAATGATCCCCAATCGTGGTGTTCTGCCCTCCTACTGATCTCCATTCCTAGTGTCCCCTCATCCCCCATTCGTAGTGTCCCTTCTTCCTACTGATCCCCATTCCTAGTGTCTCCTCTTACTACTCTTCCCCAATCGTGGTGTCCCTGCCTTCTACTCATCCCCATTCCTACTGTCCCCTCCTACTACTCATCCCCATTCCTAGTGTCCCCTGTTACTACTCATCCCCATTCCTGGAGTCCCCTCCTCGTACTCATCCCCACAACCTGTGTCCCTCCTTCTACTCATCCCCATTCCTAGTGTCCCTTCCTCCTACTCATTCTGACACCTGAAGACCCCTCCTCCTCCTTATTTCCAATTCTAATATCTCTTCCTCCTGCTCTCCACACTCCTGGTGTCCCATCCTCTTACTAATTCTGACACCTGACGTCTCCTCCTCCTACTCATCCCGACACCTGGTTTCCCGTCCTACTACTCGTCCCCATTCCTAGTGTCCCGTACTCCTACTCATCCCAATTCCTAATATCCCCTCCTCCGACTCATCGCCTCTCCTGCTGTCCCCTCCTCCTACTAATTCCCACGCCTCGTGTCCCCTCCTACTCATCCCTATTCCTCGGGTGCCCTCCTCCTACTCATCCTCACAACTGGTGTCCCTCCTTCTACACATCCGGATTCCTGGTGTCCCCTCATCCTACACATCTCCATTCCTGGTGTCCCTCCTCGTACTCATCCCGACTCCTCGTGTCCCCTCTTCCTACTCATCTCCATTCCTGTTGTCCCTCTTCCTACTCATCCCAACTGCTGGTGTCCCGTCCTCCCTCATATGCAGTCCTGGTGTCCCCTTCTCCTACCAATGCCCATTCCTGGTGTCCTCTCCTCCAACTCATCCCCATTCCTGATGTCCCTTCTCCTACTTATCCCCATTCCTTATGTCCCCTCCTCCTACGGATCCCCATTCCTGGTGTCCCCTCCTCCCACTAGTCCCCATCCCTCATGTTCTCCTCTCACTCATCCTCATTCTTGATGTCCCCTCTTCCTACTCATCCCCATTCCTGGTGTCCTGTCCTCCCACTCATCTGATTCCTGATGTCCCTTCCCCTACTCATCACCCCACCTGGTGTCCCTCCTCCCACTCATCCCCATTCTTGATATCCCTCCTTCTACTAATCCCATTTCCAAGTGTTCCCTCCTCCTAGTCATGCCGACTCATAGTGTCCTCTCTTCCTACTCATCCCCATTCCTAGTGTCCTCTCCTCCTACTGATCCCCATTCCTAGTGTCCCCTCTTCCTACTGATCCCCATTCCTACTGTTCCCTCTTCCTAATCATCCAAATTCCTAGTGTCCACTCCTCCTATGCATCCCCACCCCTGGTGTCCTCCCTCCTGCTCATCCCCATTCCTGGTGTACCTCCTCCTACTCATCCTGACTCCTGATGTACCCTCCTCCTACTCATCCCCACACCTGGTGCCCGTGCTCCTACTTATCCTGATTCCTGGTGTGCCCTCCTCCTATTAATCCCCACTCCTGATGTCCCCTCCTGTTACTGATCGCCACACCAAGTGTCTCTCCTTCTACTCAAACCCATTCCAAGTGTCCCCTCTTCCTACTCATCGCCATTCCTACTTTCCTCTCCTCCTACTCATCTCCTCACCTGTTGGACCTCCTCCTAGGTGTGGTCTTCACACCTGGAGTCCCTTGTCCTAATCATCCCAATTAGTGGTATCCCCTCTTCATATTCATCCCCACACCTGGTGTCCCTCCTTCCACTCATCCTAATTCCTAATGTCCTCTCCTCGTACTCGCCCCATTTATAGTGTCCCCTCCTCCTACTCATCCCCAGTAGTAGTGTCCCCTGCTCCTGCTCATCCCCACTCCTAGTGTCCCCTCCTCCTACTCAACCCCATTCCTAGTGTGACCTCCTCCTACTCATCCCCATTCCTAGTGTCCCCTCCTCCTACTCATCCCCATTCCTAGTGTCCCCTCCTTCTACTCATGCCCATTCCTGGTGTTCATCCTCCTAGACATCCCCATTCCTGATGTTCCTCTCCTCCTCATCCCCCTCCCAGTATCCCCTCCTCCTACTTATCCCCATACCTAGTGTACCCTGCTACTACTCAACTCCATTCTTAGTGTCCCCTCCTCCTATTGATCCCCATTCCTGTCGTCCCCTCCTCCGACTGATCCCCACAGCTGGTGTCCTTCCTCCTACTCATCCCCATTCTTAGTGTCCCCTCTTACTACCTATTCCCATTCCTGGAGTCCCCTGCTCGTACTTATCCCCACACCCGGTGTTTCTCCTTCTACTCATCCCCATTCCTAGTGTCCCTTCCTCATGCTCAGTTTGACACCTGGTGTTCCTTCCTCCTCCTTATTTCCAATCCTTATGTTTCCTCCTCCTCCCCTCCACATTCTTGGTGTCCCCTCCTCCTATTAATTCCGACACCGGATGTACCCTCCTATACATCCAGACACTTGGTGTCCTGTCCTCCTACTCATCCCCATTCTTAGTGTCCCCTGATCCTACTCATCCCCATTCCTAGTGTCACCTCATCCTACTCATCCCCAAACCTAGTGCCCCATCCTCCTACTCATCCCCAATCGTCATGTCCAGGCCTCCTACCCATCTCCATTCCTAGTGTCCCCTCCTCTTACTCATCCCCATTCTTAGTGATCCTCCTCCTACTCATCTCCACTCCTACTATCCCCTCCTCCAACTCATCCCCAATCCTAGTGTCCCTTCCTCCTACTCATCCCCATTCCTGGCGTCCCCTCCTCCTACTCATCCGCACACCTGATGTCCCTCTTCATACTCATCCCCATTCCCAATGTCTCCTCCTCCTATTCATGCCCATTCCTAGTGTCTCCTCCTCCTACTCATCCCTATTCCTAGTGTCCCCTCCTCCTACTCATCCTTATTCCTAGTGTTCCCTCCTTCTACTGATGCCCATTAGAACTTTCCCCTCCTCCTACTCAGTCCCACCCCTTAGTCCCCTTCTCCTCATTATCTCCAATTCTAATGTCTCTCCTCATCCCCATCCACACTCCTGGTGTCCCCTCCTCCTACTGATTCCCACAGCTGGCATCCCCTCCTCCTACTCATCCCCACACCTGGTGTCTGTTCTCCTACTCACCCGATTGCTGTGTCCCCTCCTCCTATTCATGCCCATTCCTAGTGTTCCCTCCTTGTAGTCATCCCCACTCATAGTGTCCCCTCCTCCAAGTCATCCGCATTCATAGTGTCTCCTCCTCCTACTCATTCCCTCTACTAGTGTCACCTCTTCCTACTCATCCCCATTTCTAGTGTCCACTCTTCCTACTCAACCCCATTCCTAGTGTCACCTCCCCCTACTCATACACACACCTGGTGTCCCTCCTCCTACTCATCCCCATTCATAGTGTCCCCTCCCCCTACTCATCCCCACTCCTACCGTCCCCTCCTCCAACTAATCCCGATTCTTAGTCTCCCCTCCTCCTACTCATCCCCATTCCTGGTGTGCCCTCTTCCTACTCAACCCCACACAGGATGTCCCTCCGTATACTCATCCCCATTCTTAGTGTCCCCTCTCCCTATGCATCCCCATTCCCAGTGTCCCCTTCTCCTACTCATTCTTATTCCTAGTGTCCCCTCCTTGTACTCATCTCCATTCGTACTTTCCCATCCTCCTACTCATTCCCACATGTGGAGTCCCCTCCTCCTCCTTACACCCAAACCTAATTTCTCTCTTCATCCCCATCCACACTCCTCGTGTCCCCTCCTCCTATTCATTCCCACAGCTGGTGTTCCTTTCTCCTACTCATCCCCACACCAAGTGTCCCCCCTCCTACTCATCCCCATTCATAGTTTCCCCTCCTACTCATCCCCATTCCCAGTGTCCCCTCCTCCTACTCACCCCCACTCAACTGTCCCTTCCTCGAACGCATCCCCATTCATAGTGTCCCCTCCTCCTGCTCATCCCCACTCCTAGTGTCCCCTCTTCCTACTCATCCCCAGTCCTAATGTCACCTCCTCATACTCATTTCCACACCTGGTGTTCCTCCTGCTACTCATCCCAATTCCTGGTGTCCCTGCTCCTATTGATCCCCACTGCTGATATCCCCTCCTCCTACTCATCCCGGCACCTGGTGTCCCGCCTCCTACTCATACCCCTTCCAGTTGTCCCCTCCTCCCACTCGTTCCCATTCTTGATTTCCCTTTTCCTACTCATCCCCCTTCCTAGTGTGCCCTCGTCCTACTGATCCCCATTCCCTTTTCCCCTCATCCTACCCATCCTCACACATATTGTCCCTCGTTCTACTCATCCTGATTCCTAGTGTCCCCTCCTCCTACTACTCCACATTTCTCGTGTCCCTTCCACCTACTCATCCCCATTCCTAGTTTCCCTTCCTCCTACTCATCCTGACTCCTGGTGTTCTCTCCTCCTACTCATACCCCCACCTGGTGTCCCCTCCTCCTACTCATCCACATATGTAGTGTCCCCTCCTACCACTCATCCCCACTCCTAGTTTCCCTTCCTCGAACTCATCCCCATTCCTAGTGTCCCCTCTTCCTACTCATCCCCATTCCTGGTGTCCCTGCTCCTAGTGATCCCCACTGCTGATATTCCCTCCTCCTACTCATACCCCTTCCAGTTGTCCCCTTCTCCCACTTGTTCCCATTCCTGATGTCCCTCTTCCTACTCATCCCCATTCCTCTTGTCCCCTCCTGCTACTCATCCCCACACCTATGTCCCTCCTTCTACTCGTCCCCATTCCTGGTGTCCCCTCCTCCTACTCAACCACACATCTGGTGTCCCCTCCTCCTATTTATCCCCATTCCCAATGTCCCCTCCTGCTACTAATTCCCACACCTGGCGTCCGCTCCTCCTCCTTATCCCCAATCCTAATGTCTCCTCCTCCTCCCCATCCTCACTCCTGGTTTCCCCTTCTCCTGCTCATCCCCACACCTGGTGTCCCCTTCTCCTGCTCATCCCCACACCTGGTTTCCCCTCCTCCTGCTCATCCCCACACCTGGTGTCCCCATCTCCTACTCATCCCCACACCTGGTTTACCCACCACCGGCTCATCCCCACACCTGGTGTCCCCGAC
>CAUYSK010055410.1:0-10858 GCA_963575035.1 Avahi laniger | reverse complement strand
CCAGAAACTCATTTCATTATTTGCCTCCTAATTCTTTTGACTCATGACTGGAGATTAAGTCTACTTGAAAACAGGAACTTTCTGGAACGCCTCAATTGTTCACCTGAAAAATTAAGGAACTGGACACACCACCTAAGTTTACTTCTCCTTTTGATTCTCTAAGGTCTGTGATTCGACTTGATGCTCAGAATTCTCTAAAAACTCAGAAAAGTTTGTAATCCAGTCGGGGAGTTTTAAAAGACTCATGCAAGAATAGGGGAGAATTACAAAACATACAGATAAATACAAGGTAACAGTAACAACTTCTCATAGAAAATGCAAAGGTGACATATTGCAGAATGAGAAAAGCAATGTTTGAGCCATAATTTTTCTTAAATTTGGTAAAAAAAAAAAAAAAATAAGCAATGCTTGGATGACAGGGTTATGCAGCAACCTGTTGTCATAAAACGGCTCATGAAGGAAGTAAGCTTTTAGTTGAACATTGAAAAAAACTAATGGTTTTATATTACTATATATCAGTAACTTTCAAAACTATTTAACCACACTAAGACATTTTATTGTTCAGTAGGCATCATTTCACAAAGCAATAATTTAGCCTTACTACAACATACGTTTTCCGCTATCCTCTATGATAATTGCATTTTTTAAAAAAAATACAAGTCATGACCTATTAAACTAATTTTATGACCAATTCATGGGTTCCAACCAACAGGATGAAAAATATTGCTTTACAGGGTAAGAACAACTATGGCACAAATCGGTAAACGGTCTATCTGATCAAAGGGAACCACATTTGTAAAAAGGTGGGCGTGGGCATGAACGACAGAGACACAGAGAGACACAGGGAAACAGTTGGAGGTGTTTAATGAAAAGTCTTTTATGTAAATTTCTACATTTGCCAGGCAAGACGGAACCACCTTTTGGTGGCAAATGAAAGTTGGGGCAGATCTGCCTGGCACCTCTGGAGAAAGCAGCCTTGGAAGTGGGCTTGAGCTGGAAGGCCCAGCTGTGGCAGTTGAAGCATGAAAACACAAGCGTAATGAAGGGAAATCCTGGATTACAGTGGTGAGGAAAGGCAGTGGGGAGATGGTGGGGAACTGCAGCACTTTCCAGTGGCAACAGAAAAAATGATTCTCACATCCCCAAACACAAGCAGAGCTTTAGAAACCGGATGATGTAATGCTAAAGGAAGAAAACTAAAAGAAAGATGGAGTTGGGGCAAGAGACAGAGCAAGCTGATTGGCCCGCGACACCAACGGGCTGGTCCCAGCTGACCTACTTCTTTTCCTAAGGAGCTAGAATGGACCATGGCTAACCACCTAAATGGAAAGGGGCCACCTCTGTCCCCATGCCGCCACATGGCCAACTGCTGAGCCACCTGCAGATGGAGGATGCAACCGTTCAGTGTTTCACTCAATCAAATGTCAACTGCCTACCACGTACCAGGCACCAGATGTACAAAGGTCATAAAGCATTGTCCCCACCCTTAAGAAACCACAGTCAAAACCCAGTGTCCTAAATAAATAACTACAGCACAAAGTGATCTGTGCTAGGACAGAGTTGTGTCCAAAGTGCTAGAGGAACACAGCAGGTGCAGCGAGTGGTTCTGCCTGGGTCAGCAAAGCCTTCCGGGAAGAAGAGGCACCGTTACTAAGAAGGGGGAGGAGGGGAAGGAGCAAGGATAAAAATCTACCTACTGGGTACAATGTACACTATTCTGGTGACAATACAACGAAAGCCCTGACTTATAATTCATCCGTGTAACAAAAAACACTTGTACTCCCTAAATCTATTAGGGGGAAAAAAAAAAAAAAGAAAAGACAAGCTTCTCCACCAGAGGCAACAGCAGAGTGTAGTGGGGAAGCCTGACGTGCGTACTGTGTGGAAGGAACGATGAATACAGTGGGTTTGGGGGAGACAGGGCAGGAGAAGGAGCAGTGGGAGGGCGATAGTGCCAGTAATAAGGGAGGCTGGGACCACTGCAGGGTCTTGTAAGCAGAGCTGACAAGGACAAGCGGTATCTTAAGGACGACAGGCAACCAGATATTTTTAAGCCAAGCAATAGCACAAATCAGGCACATGCCTTAGAAAGAGCACACAAGCAGTCGTCTAGGAGGTGAGCTGGACAGAGGAGAGAAGGCAGGAAAGGAGGCCAGTGAGGAAGGCTGTTGAGAAACGAGGGCCTGTGTGACAGCGGCATCCACGGGAAGGGAGGAGCACAC
Source organism: Avahi laniger (assembly GCA_963575035.1). Lineage (NCBI taxonomy): Eukaryota > Metazoa > Chordata > Mammalia > Primates > Indriidae > Avahi > Avahi laniger. The sequence continues at coordinate 8,636 of CAUYSK010055410.1, read as the reverse complement.
GTGAGCAGTCTTTGCGCCTACCTGGATGGAAGGTGAAGGATGGCAGGTCACAGACCCCCATGGGTTCTTACTTGGAGGGAACCGAGCTGCCTGGGGCTTGGGGAGGAAAGATAGGAAAATTGTTCTTAAACACATGGTCAAGTTGCCTCCGGGACACCCTAACGATTTCCAAAGAAAGCAGGTGAAAATCCAGCAGCAAGGGGCAGGACAGAAATAAAGCAGAAGCAATCACCGTGGGAGTCGCAGTAGAGAAACAATAAGAGAAATGACAGTGGAGACAAAGGAGAGGCCACCAGTATTTAAGACAGCTAGAGGACTATAAGCCAGGGGAAAAGACTGATTGTTCTTTAAACGAAAAGTTAGAAGAGAAATGAGACAAAGTGGTTTTACAGAGCAAGGTTAAACACCACAGGGAAGCTGAGTAGAATGATAGACATTTTCTTCTTTTTTATATGTGTGTTTTAGAAATGAGCAGATATAACCTCACCAAGCAATAACATAAATGAAGGCTGTTAAAGACAGAAATGGATGGGTTGTCATCTCACTGGATGCTCTTGAACCTGGAATAAAGCAAACTCCCAAGAAAGGTGATGTAATTAAACTATCATGACACATTAACTAAAACACCTTGTTCTATATGCAAACGTCTGACAGATATACCCCAGTGTCTCTGCGGATAACAGCTGTTCTGATCTTTGGATATTGCTAAGCTGCACCCAATGCTACTTAATCATAAAGCATACCATAGAGAAGCTGAAGCGTTAGTATGCGATTGTGTATCTCTTTGGGAGCTCCAAAATGCCTCTAAACAACAATTACTCATCTGTGGCTCATGCATGATGTTTTTCCATAAACAAAAACTCCAATAATTTTCAGAGGTGGGCTAATGCTTATTTTAAGTAATATGTATAACTAAGTCAGGCTGTTAATGACATATTTGATTAAAGTTAAAATACCTATTACAATTAGAATTTGATATCTATTTCTGTTGCAAATACCTAGAAAACTTTAAAAGTCTCTATCCCATTCTAGTTTCACTTTCTTATTTTCTAAAATTTTTTTTAAAGTACTCTTTTCCCTTTTTAGGGGAGAATGGTAATATGTGGGTCCACAAAGTAAAATGCCATGTTGGCAACTGATGTCTTCTTTCATGATAATTCAATTACATAGAGGAAAAAACACAGTAGGTAAGCATAAGGTACATACACATTCACATCATTAGCTTCCAAAATTTACATTTTACTTAGAGACTTTGAAAAATATTTGTAATTTAGGCTATGCTGATCATAACCAATTAATGTGAGGAGAATGTTCTACCTAACTACTGCTCAGAATCCCTTAAATTACCACTGATCAGCAATCCGTCATCAGCAAATATGCTTATGTCAAATGCCCTGATAATGAGCTATCACATTTTCAAACATCTTCCTCCATTACCTAACAAGGAGATTTACACAGTGCCTACAACCTATGGAGAGGAGAGTAAATGAAATATCGGATCTTGGTTTAAATGAGCAAACTCCATTCTGAACAGTGGGGTGGGGGCAGGAATGTATAAATTGAGAAAAGAATTACCTATTCATCTTCATCAATAGTTGACACCATCATCATTTGGCCTCTAAAAAAAAAGGGATGTTTTAATTTGCTGGGAAGAATACATCTCTTCAGGGAGGAGATTTGGGGATTTGACCATGAATAATAATGAAGTGAGCAGAGTTTTCTTCATGTGTAAAACCTAGCTCTAGTCTTTCAATCCAAATGAGATTCTAAGTTGCAAATGGAGGTCGTCGGGGATTCGATTTAAGTATTCAAGTCCACGTAGGCATCCTTCATCTACATCAACCAGATCCACACTTCCTCTCACTCAAATTAACATTAAGACAAAAGAAAAAAATAAAATATTTCCATTTGTACTGGCCAGCTTATAGCAACAACCCTAGGTTCAAAGAATAACCACTGTTCACAAGGCTACTCATGGCACTGCCTAGGACACTCCCCTTGCAGGAAATTCAGGCCCCCACTGAGAGGGTCTTCTTGTCTTTACCCCCCTCCTTTGGTAAACCCAAGACATTCTCTTGGCATCCACAGCTTGCAATAAATCATTCAGGCTCATGCCAAAGCGCGAACCTCAGCATTTATTAATTTTAAATAAGTTCTGATACCCATTATCGGTTATGGACAATGACAATATTTCTCTAAGCCCATTGTTTCTTCTGAGCACCTCAGAACACTGAGAGAAAGCAACAATAAGCCTGACCTCTTGTGGCTTCCTAATCATGTTGGCTTTCCCAGGAGGGGGAAATTAAGAGGGTCCCAGAATATTATGCAAGTCAGGTAGACAGAATGAGAATCCCAGTAAAGCAGATTCAGAATAAGCAGCCCTAAATATGCAGCACTGAAGTGATGTATAAATCAATAGAGAATGATTAAAACACTGCTCTATGACGGGCTTGCATAGTTAATATACATTTCATTAGGAGAAAAGAATGTCGTAGTCAGACCTAATGCTTGGGCACGCAGTGTAAGAGAAGCAGAACAAGCACCAAACTGTTTAAATGTGTAGAATTACAAGAACTAGTGAGAGCCAACACCATCATTTCTTTAACAAAGCCCCTTCAAATGTTTCATTTGTAATGTAAATGTCCACATCAACACATATCCCAATGCACCTGATTTCTAATATACTCCATCATTGAAATAGACACCTCCCCTTCAAAGCCTAGCATCAATAAAAAACTTACTATTCTTACTCAGATTGCAGCACAAAATCCATATCTAAATATCCCTAATTGCATAATCATTGCACTCACTGGAATAAAACACACACTTACCTTATCTTTCCTTTTAAATGGGCCAATTAAGTGCTGCTCTGCCACTTTCCCTTTTCCAAATAGCAAATTTAAGAGCTAAATATTATGTGGTTTTGCTTCAATTAACTTCCCTGAAGGCAGAGTATTATGTTTACAAAACAGAGCAGAAATTATCAAAAAGCTGATGGTACCCCAGGAATCAAAGAGCATTCAGCAACCCTCCCCTATCCCCCCCACCCCACCCCTGTTTAACCCTCAGTCCCTTCCACTAGGCCCAAATAGAAGGGGCTAACTTTTGGGTGTTATTTTCTCAGAAAGTTGTATTTACTAGTGTTAAAGAAAGCCATCGGGACTTTTATTAAGGAGCACTTTGCCATGCCCTTTCAAAAGAAAATGATGTTCCTTCATCCTGTTGTCCACATTTTACTTAAAAGGAATGTGAAAATGGGTCCCAATGAAATTCTGCTGATGGATGTGTTGTTTGTTACCTATTTCCACAGACTTCTATACTGATGACTTCTCTGAGCTAAACTCTTTCACTATTCAAAAGAAATCAATCTCTTAAAGTCATGGCATTCCCACCATTCCAACCAAGAAATCACATGTTCAAAAATTTAAGCTTAGTCATTTGAAATGCACTGGAAACCTACAATACAAAGGACTACAGAGAAGATAAATTAAAATATTCAAGATTATATTATTTATATGTAGGGGGCACAAGCCAGCATTGTTTAACAGTTTTGTTCACCCTAAGCAATTCAAGGTGTGCTATTCCAAATAACTGGGGTCCTTGAGAAGACATCTACGGAATATCTCAACTTGGATGTATTTTAACATCGTTCTTCCTGAATTCAAATGCATCTTTATTTTTCATGGAAATTTCTATACTGTTAAAAAACAGTTTCAGCACATACCAACAGAAGAATTTTAATTTTAGCTCATTCTATATGTGAAACTGAGAAAGGTTCCACATCTCTTCCAGTGTGAATTTAAATGAGCAAAGTAGGCCAATGTCCACAATATTTTAGTTACAGGAAGAAAATAACAGTAGCCATTTATTTTAAATGTTTCCCACACTTCAGACACTCTACTTTCTACATGTTGTCTCCTTTAATTCTCATGAAACAACCAAACCAGGTACATGGTATTAACCCCCATTTTAGAGCTGAAAAATCTGAGTCATTTGATCAGAGAAAACCAATAACGGTTTCCAATAGGGAGCCCAACCCAGAGGTCCCCAATTAAACACCAGAGCTGCAGGTGGCTTCCACACACTGCAACGCAATAGAGAGCAAGCCTACCGGGTACCAAGAATTTAACAGTGGCTCATGACTTTAGGCAAGACCAAGTGGTCGCTAGTTTTGGATAAGGCAACCCTGGACTCAAGACCCCTAAGGCCCTTGCAGCATCCAAAACTCTACCATTCTATATTCTAATGGGCAGAAGTATTCCAGCAACAAAGGAACAGAGAAAGAAAGATTACAGATGCCATGACATACTCTTGTGTGCGCTTCTTTAACTGTCCCACGGCATGGCCGTCAGTTGGCTCACCAAATGATCAGCACAGTATTTCCTCAAATGAATGTCTCTATAGCGCACTGAACGTGGAAACAATACTTTTAACTGCCCTAGCCCTCTCTCCTCTGCACTGAGTGAAGCTATCTGGAAAGATAGGACCACAAAGAAACTCAAGGAGGAAGCATCCTTTCCATGGGGGATAACTTAAAGAAGGCTGTGCAGGTGATTTCTGCATGGTGGGTCATGATCCAACAGTGGAATCAATTTAGCAAGTCAATGCCAGCATTTATTTTAAAGAAACTGAAAACAGAAAACATCAGAGTGTGCTACAATAGTCAGGTACAGCACTGTTTTATGAAACTGTTTCAGCAACATAGCCTATAATCAGTTATGTGTGTGTTGGTAGCATGTGTACACCAGGTTGTGACATAAAATGTATTTTTTACTATAGGTTAAAAAGTTACTTGACTGTTCTCCCCTTCACTCCTCCCATGCAGCCCACCAAGTTCTGTTGAGGTTAATTCCTAAACCTGTTCTGGCCCCTAACCCCTCCCCTCCCTGTGCATATCACCTTCTAAGTAAGGTCGACATCTTTCACCAGAACCATTAGAACAGTCTCCAAACCAGTCTCCCCTACATTGCATGATCCCCTTAAATCAGCCTCCACCCCCCTCTGCCACCAAATGATCTACTAGAAATGCAGATCTGACCTTGTCAATCCTCAGCTTAAAAGCCTGCAGTGCTTACAGAATCAAATCAAAGCTCCCTTAGCATGGCGTACCAGGTGCTGTACAAACCGACCCCAAGCCCCTTCCAAATTCACCTCCTCCAACTCCTCAATCACTGCTCAACAGGAAGACCCATGAGGCTCTCTCTGTTCATCTCCTTGCCTCTGTGCTCTTGCTCCTCCTTAGAGATCCTGCTCAGGAGTCTTTTCCTTCAGAGAGTCTTCCTGGAACCTTGGAACGCGGTTAAGTGAATCTACTCTGGGCTCCAGTATACCCTGTATCTCCATCTGTCTGGTATCTTACCCCAGGAAAATTAGACTACCTGTATGCCTGCCTCTTCCACTAAGCAGGAAGGCTTTTATCTACTTCCTCCAAGTCTTTACTCAAATGTCATCTCAGTGAGACCATCCCTGCCTTCCCACATCACCTTATCTAAATTTTCAACTTACCATTTCCTCCCCACCCCTCTTAGCTCCCTCTACTGGTTTCTTTTTTTCCTTATCACTTATCATTGTCTAATTTACGTGTATATACACATACACAAAATGTTAGTGTATATACACGCTTTTAACTTATTATCTACTTTACTATCTCCATAACCAAGATTGTCAGCTCAATTTTTTGTCTGTTTTATTACCACTATATAAGAGGCACTCAAAAAATGCTTGCTTAATAAATGAGCAAATGCCATCAAGATCAGAGACTGTCATGAATTCAACTTTCAGTCTCCAGCATGTATCACAGCGTCTCTTGCAGAGTTAGTACACAACTAAAGTTTGCATTTTAAAGGTGAAAGTAGAAACTCACGACACATTCCACTTTTTGCCTCATACTCTTCTCTATTCGACAGATACAAGACAGAAAGAAATATAGCTAGACAGACCAGTTAGCTGACCAAAGGAAAGCAGAAATTTTAGAATATCGCCATACCTGCATTATGGGCAGGCCACTGAAGAAATTTTTAGGCATGTGTTGTCTTTTGGAAGTGAATAGTATTTTAAAAAGAAATTCATTATTTGGCATGGAGGTATAAAGATTAAGAACTTTTAAAATATCCATATTTTCAGCATTCATATTTGTTGACACTAGAACCATTAAAGCTCTGAAGGCAACTGAAGCAAATGAACTATTAGGCTTCTTATTCTTTGAGGGAAGGAGGCTTTTATTTGATAATAAGTCGGGTACATCCAATATTTATATTCATTTAAAAAATCAAATTAAGAATGTAAGAAGAATGATAAAATATGCACATGTTCTTGAAGTATAAAACCAAATCGCAGACATGTACGTAATTTCTGCTAAAACACAGACTTGTGAACAATATTTAAAACTTTAAAAGAAATGTGAAACCATTTTTAAAAGTTTGCTTCTGATCAAATAAAAGATTAATATAGATGTTCTAATAAAAAGGTATATAGTATCACTTTGTCCTTAAGACATAAACTGAACAAAACTGGCAGAAATTTAAAAATTAAAAAAAAAGGGCAGAAAAGTCACATGACGAGAAAAATAGCAGTATTTCTTTAAAATGACACAATATTTCATGAAGAACAAAGCAAACTTAGCTTAAAAATAAGGAGCGTTTTTTTGAGTGTACTCAAAAAGAAAAGAATAGAACGTCCAAAGAGAAACAAATGGATGGTTGTGGCCTACAGAGAGAACTCAAGATTTGAAGACGTCAGCTATTAAGATTCTTGAAACAAAAATTCTTAAAAAGACTCACCAGTATAAATGACCTCACATCCTAGGACCATTTAAGATATAGTAAGTGCTGCAAAAGGATGTTTTGATCAACCACAGACCTCATAACATATGACACTTGTCCCACAAAATTATATTTTTATTACACCTTTTCTACATTTAGATACACAAATATTTACCATTGTGTTATAATTGCTTGCAGTATTCAGTACAGTTACATGCTGTACAGGTTTGTCACGTAAGAGCCGTAGGCTATACCATATAGCCTAGGTGTGTAGTACCAAACACCTACCATCTAGGTCTGTGAAAGTACCCTGTATGATGTCTACACAAGGATGAAAGGTGCCTAACAACCCATTTCTCAGTAAATATCCGTCATTAAGCAACCGCATAACTATAACAATATTGAAAAGGGTTCTGCGTTTCATAATACATAAGTACACTCTCCATTTACCAAGTTAGGGCAAGAATGACCCAAATCCAAAACCGTAACTCATCATAAACGGCCAGAATCCCACCTGGATAATTTACATATTTGAGTTTAAAACGTGCTCTGTGACATTTTGGTCAACCAGAGTTGACAGGTCAATACGCAAACCCCCTGCCTGCCCTGTGTTTCTCTATGCCCCATACCTTACAAGAATATTTCTAAATCAACAACTTACAAACAAAATATCATGAATCAAATATAGTTGTAACTATTGTAAAAGGAAAGAGAATAGAAAACAGAGTGAACAAAGTTCCCTCCTCTGCTAGGAAGAAAATTAATACCTTTTTTAGTGAAGTAGGCCAATGTGCAATCCACTAGGTTTGCTTGGCAATAAAATGAGAATAATTCTACTAAAAGTAGAAGTTTTATATTTTATATCTTTGAATCAAACTTTTAAAATATTTCCCTTGTTTTTCTTCAGGCCACCATCCCAGAAATATCCTGGCCGTATATCTGACAAAGAGGGATGGGGGTAGCAGGGAGGTGTCCCAGCAACTGCTTAGGGGAGAATTTGCCTATTTGTAAATTTCACCATCACCAAAAAAGTGTTTGTCACAAAAAACAGACAAACTAAGAAGTCAGCTTCATAAAGTGTAACTTTTAATAAAAATGTGATTTGCTTTTAAGTAACTTGGTGTTTCCTTTTAAGTGATCTGGTTAAGTTAGAAAAATACTATGTAACAATCTCTGAATAGAAAGTAAAAGGGAATCAATTTGAGATCACTCCTAGAAAAAGCACACAAGTGGTATCTCCAAAGATTTCCATTATTCTGGATTGACAAAGCCAAAATAAAAAAGTGCTTTCCCTTAATATATCGAATTCTTCATATCTCTGTGTGATATCAAAAATAAAGTATTAGCATTTTTCTTATCAATAAGGTTTAATCCCATTATTAAAAAATTCTAGAAGGAAGTCCTGTGAAAGGGCCAAGTCAGCAGTTCCATAGCTAAACCTTCCTTTAGCGATTGTAGCTGCTTCTCATGACATTTAATAAATCAGGCTTAATAGGAGAGTAAGAGTCAAGAATGTAAAATAGATCTCATTGCGTTGAAGAAGAATCAACTGAATAATCAACAGAAATAAGAATCTTTTAGAATTAGAGAAGGTCAACTAACATTGGACAAGAGCTTCTAAGAACTTACATCTCAAAATAACAGATTTTTGATTAAAAATGGCATCCCCATCTAAGTTCCTAGTGTTGTTTCTCCCAATCACTTACTAAAGTGCCCCTAAAGAATTAGAAAATATTAGGCCGGGTGCGGTGGCTCACGCCTGTAATCCTAGCACTCTGGGAGGCCGAGGCGGGCGGATTGTTTGAGCTCAGGAGTTCAAAACCAGCCTGAGCAAGAGCGAGACCCCGTCTCTACTAAAAATAGAAAGAAATTAAT